>VXBC01006471.1:376948-433077 GCA_013399945.1 Ploceus nigricollis
GAGCGCGCCCCCCCCCTCACCAAGGGCAGAGATGGTCCCGCCCGGCGGCGGCGGCGGGCGGGGACGAGCCGGGCGGCCCCGAGGGCCTGAGGGGCCGCGCCCCGGCCCCTCACGGCCGTGGGGCTGTCCGGCGACTGCCGTCCGAGCGGCCCCGCTACCCGTGAACTTGACCACCTCTGGGGTCACTCTCCCCCTCTTCAGGGGCGCGGGGTCCGGCAGCCGCCGGCGGGCAGGAGCATCCGTCCCTGCCTGGCTCTGCCCGGCGCCCAGTTCGTGGAGAGAAATTCTCCTCTCCCACCCTCGGTGGTGCCCGTCGCTCCGCTAACCCTAAATGCCTCCTTGCTGGTCTCCCCTCGCTCCGCAGGTTATTTTACAGCCGGTCCGTGCCGTCGTGTTTAGCCGGTGCCGCGCTGTCCCGGCCGGGAGCTGTTCATTTTATCAGCGGCGCAAACACCAACTCCAGGCGCACGGAAGCATCCCGGGGGCGGACAATGCCACCTGGCCTGACAGAAATGAAAGGGGCTTCTTTTGTTTTCAAACCCGCGACTCCTAAGTTTTCTGCATTAACTAACACTGCTCATTTGTCGGTGGAATCAAAAGGTCCGTGTCCCGCGGTCGGCCCGCCGAAGGTGGATGGATCTACCTTCTGGTAGTCGAGAGCAGCAGCAGGCGATGAGACACGAGCCCGTACGTGGGAGGAATGCAGAGGAGCTGCGAGCTACAGAACAAAAGGCCTCTGCCGTGCCCAAGCGAGCATCGGGTTCGGGACAGCTGGGGGAGCCGGGGGCTGTGAGCGACTGCGGCTCGGCTGAGTCCCGAGCGAGGTTTCCCAACGCGAAGCACACGGCACAGCTCCCTAGCTGGGACTATGCTCTTGCTCTGAACTACACAGGTGTTGAAAGTACAGTGTTGAATGGAAATGTCTTCTTAGCAATTCACCTTTCTGCGATGGTAACAGTTCTGTTTGTTCCCCTGACGCACCCAAATACCACTTTGCTATTAGTTTTCTTTTTGCTAAACTGAAGATCATTATACTGATGCTGATACCATCTTCACGTGTAAAAGAATTTTTTTTCCCCTTGCGCTTCTCTCTGTTCTTCTGATGAGTTGGGGGGAGGGGTCTTTAAAATGAAAATAGCCCTGAACAGTCCGAATCGAAAGATGGGAAGCAAGTGGAGTAAAACATACTTTAAGCTAAAAAAACCCCTCCCACTTCCATCCCCTCCCACCCTTGCCCCCTGGCCCCTCAAAAGAGTCAAACCCCACAAACAGACAACCCCAAACAAAACAAACAAGCAAACAAACCCCAGCCAACAAACCCAGAAGGTATGACTGTTCATTCCCAGTTAATTGTGACAGAAACATGCAAAGTCATCAGAGTTTTCTATTTCCACTTTGCAAAAGCCAAAGATTTTACCTCAAGTATAAACCAGTAATTAGTTAGACATTTGCAACGGAGTAGATTATTTAAGTTTGGCCTGGGGTTCCTTTTATCAGAAACAAATTCCATTGTTCATTAAGGAAGGTTTTACACAATCTTTTGCTTACTTTCTCTAGATTGTCTCCATTTTTTTAGCAGTTTTAATATGCAGTGACCATTTTCTAGCCTTCCTAATGTACAGGAAGCTTTAAATTTATTTTTCTCTTTTAAGTCCAAACTGCAAACACGACAAAAAGGCATTCTATGAAAAGCACGAGACAAAGAGAAGCATTTCTATGTAATGCATCAAAGTGGCGGATCGTTAAAGCAGTCAGCAAAAGTCAACCAGAAGCAGAGCCTGGCATTTCAGCATCCCCTGTCAATACATGTGCTGCAGCACAACAGCAACTGCAGTATTTTAACAGAAAGAACTGGACTGTCTCCAGGAGCCTGGATAAGACATCGAGGACTGAAGGAAAAAGCCTAGAACTCAATACTCAGCCAAGTGACACAAGAAGAGAAATGCTTTATTCTGTTAGAGAAGGTGGACGTTTTTTCAGTGTGGCTTAACAATAGTTACCTTCTTTTCTTTCTTTTTTCTTTTTTTTTTTTTTGTGAGCATCATCCTCTAATGGAATGATGGAGAGTTTTAAAGCATTAAGAAGAAAATCACCAGCTGTGTTGCCATTTACTTTTAAAAGAACATTATAAAGCAATAGCATCATTATGGGCATTGGCGAGTTTATAAACTCAACATCCACCCAAGTGCTTACAGCATCTCTGCAAATTTCCAACTATGACAACCTTCCTGGTGAGTCAGGACAATGAAATGCAGCAGCCTATTTTTGAGACAGCCAGTTTTTTGTCTTCCAACAAAAAAGAACATAACTGAGGTAACATAAGGAAACACAGTTGTCTTTCCAGGTGGGTGCCAAGTTATAGAATAAGTACACAAACAGCTCAGACACTTCTTCTAAAGTATGCCTCTCTCTGAGAGGAAACTTCAGCAGCTCCAGAGCAGCAGGGAGTCTGGATAGTACTGTGGGTGTGATCACCTACAATTCCCATGATAATAACCAGCATTCAGTATCTCTGAATAAAAATAGTACCATCATCCAAGAGATGGCTGGAAAGAAAGACTTAAGAGATTAAGAACCAGATGCCAGTGACATCAAAAGTACAGACAGTGTTTTGTGGATTATTTTGTATAATAAAAGAGCTTCACAAACAAACAAGCAAAAAAAACCCAACCAAACACAACCACCCACATCACTATTTATTGATAAAACTCCAAAAATAGCAAAACTACAGTTGAAGACCAGCACAGATGTAAATACAGCACATAGTAAATTCAGGGTGCAATTTATCAAAAAAATGACAAGCAGGCTAATATCGAAGAGTGTGTTGAAAGGTTAAACAGAATGCCATTAGAAAACAGAGGTATCTGTGAGAGACAGATAGGGTCTGTGCAGTTTTTCCTCTCTAAGGAAAGAATCTCAGAAAAAAAGTTTTGTTTTATACTGATAAGCTTCATCCTTTTAAAACAGAAGGTGAAATTTTTACAGAATGTCTAATGTTGTTGAAGAAATACGCACAAGCTTTAGGCACAAAAGCTGCCTTCAGATCTGAAACAGAAACTGCAAATTTCCTACTCTGTCTAACCTGAGACCATTGTGGCTCCAATCCCATCACAACCCTTAACCACCACAGGGTGAAGTCAGGTGAGATGAGAAAACCTTCTGGATGTATCTTCTGATTATATTCTGTGGGGATAGTTTTTAAATCCTCTGGCTGAAACAGCAATATCATAAAAGGACCAGGTCTTAGGCTTTATCCCCCAAGGAAAAGAGCACATTGCTTTAATGATTCCAGGCAGTCAGTGGACCTTTCATTCGATAAGCTGCCCTAAAATGTGCTGTCTGAAGGAAGGTAGACAAATAAATAACTGTGTTAATAGTCAGACACTCTCCCTACCTCAGCCTGAGATCGCCTGTCAGTCAAAAAGTGTTTGGCAATGTTATTCCATTAACGTATGGTAACGTCTTTTAAGATACTGATTCTGAGCTCATTAAAAAAAGCATGTGAGAAGCTCCCTAACCCAGCTGATTCCAGTGGAATTAGGACAAAGCTCTTTTCCCTACACAGATTTCTCAGTCAGCAACTCACTGTCTGCATGAATAAAAGGCCACCCACCTCCAGGAAGCCATTTCCATAGAGAATTGAAAGACAATCCTTTCTGGAGCTAAGCAGATGTCTTGCCCCCTTCTTCTTCCCTCCAAATAAGACCCCCCCATGCACCTGTGAAGCAACCAGGAGAAGCAATATATGATGTATTTCAAGATTAAAATAGGACCTTGAAGCAAAATCTATACTTGATGTAAGAGCACTGTGATATTAACTGTAAAGTTCTTAGTAACAAGACTTGGAGGCAATAGGCATAGAAGCAATTTTTAAGCTTTGCTTTGAAGGATGCAATTTCCAGAGGTGATGGATGTTTACGCCTCTGCCCACTGCAATAAACAGCTGTAGTGGGTCAAACCCAGGGGTCCAGCGCTGTCCAGGACAATGTCATTGGCTTCAGAGAAAACATCACTTTGCCCCGCAACAGGTAGCAGTGGTCAAGTCTGCCAAAAAATTGGTGTTTGCTTGTGACATTTATTAGGTAGAGCTTGGATTTTGTCCCGCAATGCAAGTGGCTTCACTTGGGGAACACCCTCCTGAAAGTCAAATCCAAGAAAAATTCCAATGCATCCCGTCGCCACAGTTACAACCAGAGCAGCCAATACAAATTCCTGGGCAAAGCAGACATTAAAATATTTGCCAAGTTCCATTGAAGTTCAGCTCTCTTTTTTTTTCACTGTGTGTATACTTCCTTTGGAGTTTTCTCCATTGCTAGTGAAAGACATTTTTTAAGAAGTGAAATATTGGAGTGAAACTTAACAATTGTAAGGGCCAAAGCAGCTGCAAGACAAGCAGAATCCCCTTGTTGAGTTAATTGCCTGTGTTGAAAGGAGACTTTTAAATGGACAAGCATTTTCCCCAGCAATGGCAGTGCACCCTTAAGTTGCACTGAAATTCAGATCTCTGTCAACTGACCTTGGGGCATCATCTGCAGTGTGACTCAGAGCACAGAGAGGCTGAAATAAGAGGAATTACTAGCTTTTTGTAGGGTTGCTCACACCAATTCTATTCTCAGACACCAGGGATTACTCATGCTCTCCAGAACATATTGCTGGCTTCCTGCTCTGCTGCTCATTAGACACAAGGGTGTCAGAATGAAGCCCAGTAGCCAGGAAGGCAGAATGTGGTGAGCAGAAGCAGCACAGCACCAGAACAGCACAAACTACATATAATTTACAAAACACAAGCAGCTCCGTCCATTCACCAGGTAGCATTTTCCCAGCTAAAGTTCAAGGAAGATGCTTTCAGGAGCAAATTGATTTGTCTCCAAGAGTTGGAGTGGCTTATATGTTACTTGGGGGGAAAATTCTATAGGAAATAGGGGAAAGCTCTATAGACAAACAAAAACCGACTTAAAAAAAACCCAAAAACATCTTTGCAGAAGACATGAAGAGGATCGTAGAGTAAATTATTATTGGAGGGATTTGGAACGAGGAAAGATTTGCCCCACCCAAAAAGAAAAAGGAAACTGGAAAACCAGTTACTCAGATTGTCAAGATTATAATTTTTTTTTTAAAAAATCCATAATCATCTCCTATATTTGGGATTTTATAAGAACTTTTACATTATTTTTTTACTCTTCTGAAACAGTCTCTAATTATTTCTGATTATATAAATAAATTGCTGGTATTTTCTGTAAAGTGTTTCTTTCAAAACCAGTATTATTGTCTCTCCTAGGGTAGATCCACTGCCCCAACTCTCATATTCCATCCATCTGGTCTCCAACTGGTAAAATGTCGACATGGTTAGTCAACAGAAAACACATTTACATGACACTATTAATTTGCCCTGTTTTAGACATCCAAACTGCAATGAGGTGAATCATGCCCTGAAAGTGACCAGTGACTGAAAAGCTTCTGGATGTCTGGCTCTGCTACAGACACCTATATTGTACAGCTAGGTGAAACAAATCCCAGCAGAACCTTCTAAATCTTTTGTTTTTGGAGGAAATGCTGCCAAAGCTCATGTTTTCTGTGCTCTAATGTTCAGCTTGTATCCTGTTATCTTCTCACCTACATTACAGTCAAAAATGGGAGCCTGGTTTTTCATTGTATTTGACCATGTTGATTTCAGTAGAGGTCGTTTTAGGTCAATAATATGTCCTCTCTTTTCCTAGATTTTTTCTACCCAAAAAAAAAAAAAAACCTACATACTAATATAAACATTTTTATTTATAAAATGTTTCCCA
Source organism: Ploceus nigricollis (assembly GCA_013399945.1). Taxonomy (NCBI): domain Eukaryota; kingdom Metazoa; phylum Chordata; class Aves; order Passeriformes; family Ploceidae; genus Ploceus; species Ploceus nigricollis. The sequence continues at coordinate 382,738 of VXBC01006471.1, forward strand.
ATAAAAGTATTAACCAATTTTCTAGCAATCATAAGGAACTGAAACCTTGTATGAAAGTATGGAATTTTGAGATAGAGTTTTCTCTTTTCTTTTCCTTTTATGCCAAAACTGAAGACAAATACATACCATCTTTGGATACCTAGAACATGTTTAGAAGACTGTTTTAAGTCAATACATGCTGGAAAAATTCTTTGCTATTTTTCCGTAGTGAAATGAGTTCTATGCAATTTTTCATTGTAGTTTACAGGGATAACTACTACACGTTCAAGTTACACATGTATTTGATTTAATTGTGTGCTTAAATATGTTGAATAATTTCCAAAATCAACAGCAAGTCAACAGCATTAAGCGGAAAGTTACATACCTCTTATGTTGTTATGCTTTTCCTGTGTCTCATTCCTTTGACATTTGCACTAGGAGAAAAAAATCCACTTAGCCATAGAAGTATAGATGTTAAAAAGAGATCCAAGGTTGAAAACAAGGTGGGTTTTGTGCCCAAAGGACAACTGCACTACTAAAAATCAACATACTGGAGAGGAGAGGCAGAAATTTGTACTTACAAGTAGGATTTTTCTCAGTCTACACTACAGTGACCTTAGGCTTGGGAAGTGCTACAAGGTGCTTAACTGAAAAGCACCATGGGATTATAAGAAGCAGTTTAGAAACACATTTAAAAGAAAAGCATTTTCTAGAGCTAATTAAATGCTAGGTTTTTTCTCTTTCACCATCCCTTCTCAATTAAAATGTGTGACTTCAGGGACTCTTTCTATTTAAAGGATGTCTAGGTGATTTTACAGGAGAGGGAACAGAGATAATAAATCACACAGCAGCTGTTGAAATAATATTATCCAACCTGAAAAGACATTTTTCCAAATCACTTCACACATCCATCACTCCATGAGTGTCACATCTGTGTAATGAGTTACTCCTTACCTTTGCCCTCTGGTGTGGCTCCCTATTCTTATGAACCGCCCACGTTGGAGTTACAAGTCCAACTGTGCTTTGAAGTGCTTGCAAAGGAGAGCATGACTTAGCTCCAGCAAAGAGAATCTATAAACCCTGTTGAGAGGTGACTATGGAAAGCCATGGCTGAAACAGCGAAGTATACCTTGGCCTATGTGAGAGGAAAAGTTTGAGTTTACCACTTGTTTAATTATATTAAGAAAAATTAACCCAATTAGAAACGTTACCCAGTTCTGGTAATTTGATACGTCTTCCTTCCACAATCTGGAAGGCAAAAAGGGATATTTATGTCACCTTTCTTCAGAACAGAAAGTTAACAATGTCTTCCAGAGCAACGGCAGCAGCTACAGTACATTTTCTCGATCCATTCTGGTATGGTTTCAGATCTGATTTATGAAACATGAGCCATAATTCTATCACAGCTTATCTCTTCCTGGAGATGAGCTAGGATAACATATCCATATTGACTCTATAACATCTGTCAAAGGCTGATGAGGAACAAATACCATTAAGCTGTCTGCCCAGCCCTGCACAGGAAGAAGAATGACCATTTGCTACATGTGATTCATCATTTAAAAAAAACCCTAAAAAGCCACCACAAAACAGAACTGTTTTCTGGAGGCTTCATGGTGCCTCATTATTCTCTTGTTGTCAGTATTTAGGTAAAACAAATAGAGAATGCATATGTATAGTTTGGTCTGCAGAAGATTAAGACTGATAACTTTGAAATCTGCATTAGTTCCCTTTTCAATGGTCTCAAATTCAAATAATGTTGCAAATGCATCCTGAAAGGCACATTGTTTTTCCCCAAAAAATATATAGCTAACCCTAAGAAGAAAGTTTGCTGTCAATGCAACTGCAAACCCATCTTCTTTCAATGACACAAAACAGACTTGAAATCACTTTATAAATAACAACTACTGGTAGAGATTCCATTTGAATGACAGCGCTACAAACTCAGGCTATTGAAAAGTGAACTGATCTACTGAGGGAGTGCCCTTTCTGCAAATGGGGCCATGCAATTGGGCTGTTGGCATCATTAGGGAGAGTGAGATTTTCTTAGATGACATCAACCTCTGCCAATTCATTTATAGCCAATTAGAAATAAACTAATATGGTGAGAAACAAAGAACTAGAAAACAACCCAAAAAACCCCCCACAAAACCAAACAAACAAAAACCCCAAACCCCAACAAAATAAAATAACCTCACCTTCACCCCAAATCCCATTCGTCCCAGCTTAACCTCCTGACTCTTCTGCCTCCCTCTCCCCCAAGCAGCACAGGGGGATTGAGTAATGGGGTTTGTGGCCAGTCCAGTTCCTCTCTGCCTGTCCTTCCTCCTCACACTGTTCCCTACTTCAGCATGGGGTCTTGCACAGTGCATATCTGCTCTGATACGATCTTCCATGGGCTGCAGGAGGACAACCTGCTTCAGCACAGCCTTCTCCATGGGCTGTAGGGTGACCTCTGCTCCAGTGCTTGGAGCACCTCCTCCCTCTCTTTTTTCATTGACCTTGGTGCCTGCAGGGCTTTTATTTTGTTGGGGGTTTTTGCCTCATTCCTCTCTCTCACAACTTCTACACAGCATGTTTCCCCCTTGCTTAAACACTTTTCCATCAAGGTGCCACCAGCCTCACTGACAGGCTCAGCTTTGGACAGCAGTGGGTCTGTTTTAGAGCCAGCTATATCCAGCATGGGGCCAGCCCCTGGTCTCTTGTGACAGCCCTCCTGCTGCCAAGACCTGGACACGTAAGTTCAATACATTGAGGAAGTAGATATGATCTTCCTTTGTGTGTTTGGACTATAAACCTTTCTTCCCCTCCTTTTCCTGTATTACCACCAGTTTGTGAAGTAAAAAATTAAACAGACCTAGTTCAAACCACAGCATGCTCACTCACCATGTAACTGATGGGATTAAGGGGAAAAAAACCCAAACAACAAAACATCTGTGATTCATTCTAAGGACAATATAAACCATGACCAGAAAGCACTTTAGAGAAGTGGATTTTAGCAGTGTGTGTGCAGCTTGGATATACATTAACACAACTTTTACTGAAATGAGATTTGAGGCTTTACAGAACCGAACAGTAGCATTCTGTGCCACTGGCACAAATCCCAGGCTGGAGGCTGGAGAACCACACCATCCCTTCCTGCAGCAGTTCTCAGCAGTAGCAGTAGGGCTTCTGGTGTTCCTCAGGCTGGCTGCATCCTGCAGAGCTCCTCCCTCTGAAGGCCAACCCCAGGTCTCTTCCAGCACTGAAGGCAGAGAGTCTTCCTTAAGGTGTACAAGCCCTTATGGTAAAAATGCACTGACAGGTCCTCAAGGGCAGGCAGCCACCGCTGTGTTTCTGAGGGCTGCTGATCTCAGAGGCTTTCATCCTCAGGGAGGAGGGAGTGTCCTTAGCATGCTAGGAGATTGCCTTTCCTCTTTGGGCAGCAAGCAAAGGCTTGTGACAGCACTTCACTGCACTTTCGGGGACACTGAGAGAAGCTCCCTTGTAAGGGGGTCTCCTCTCCATTCTACAGAAGAGATTTCCCTAAAATGCCTGCAACTTTGTTGCTTTGATTTGATATTATATAACTCAGTGTTTCGGACTGCCCAGAAGGTACAGAGCTGAGGGAAGAACAGAGAAACAGGTCATTCCTTTAATCACTGTGTTCATTGGCAGGACCCACCTTTAGCTTTATCTTTGCAGTTGTCATTTTCGTTACTTTATTTATAAATTTATGTTAATTTTTGTAACTATCTCTATCTGTCACAATGCTAGCTGCAGGTGCCAAATTAAAGCAAATATCAAGTAGCTTTGCAGTTAGGGCAGGGAAAAATAAATCAAAATGAAATTCTCTCTCAAGGGACCCAATCATCCTGCCAGTTAACACACACCTGATGAAATGATTGTGCCTCAAATTAAGCCTTCTAATTTGTGTATAAAACTAGGTCACAAAGCTTATTTCCTCTTTCCTTCACAGCTCCTATATATGTTAGTGCATTATATTACACAGAGAAAAAAAATATGCTGAAGGGTAGAGCTTTGTAGATGGCTCTTCAGCATAGCTACATCGTGTGTTAAAAGGACAGCTTGCAGCCAACATGAAAACCAAATCAAAACAGAGATGCTCTTCGAATCTGTTACTGTTACACTGCTCACTAGCCATAATGCTATCAATGTGATAATATTACCTCCTCATTTTTTTTAAATTTAATTTTCCCACTCATGTCACCAGCATCCAAAAAATCTTCAGGGCTATTTTTTCAAATGTTTCTCAGCCCTTTGAGTCATGCAGGCAGTTTCCAGACTGGAATTTGTAAGCTAACTTAATCGTTGCTGCCACTAGTTTGCAAAATGGCCATTACAATATACAGTAGCCACAGAAGATTTCTGTTTTCTTCCCCCCAGGTTAAAAGAAAAAAAAAAAAAAAAAAAGGATTAAAAATAATTTTAAAATATCTAAAGTAATCTGTACTTATTTAAAAGAATTCTACTGTAAACTGGGAGAGAAAACATTTGTCACACAGCCTGACAAAGCCCCACAACCAAAGTCTCTTATCACTCAAACATCCAGACAGACAACTGATGGTTTTATTCCCCCAACAGATGTTCCAGCTGCTCAGGTTAGCAGAATACACACTTCCATCACTGCCCAACAGCAGCAGACTCCAGCTCTTGAAAGTCACCATCTGACACCAGGAACAAAAGGTCAAACCATAGTCTAGACATAAGCTGTAAACTGGGATGCTCAAAAGTCACCAGTCTGACAGACTGAAAAAAGAGCCAAGCAGGGCTTTTCTCAACAGATTATGTGCATAATAGGTATCTTATCAAACATATCTTGCTCAGATTTTGGCTCAAGATATGGTCTACATAACTTAATAGTTGTTTATGCATCCTAGCTTATCCATAAAGTAACACAGTTTTCTCTATTTTTTAGGAAGGTACTCAATCATCTAATGTTAGAAAAGCAGATGCAAAAGCACAAGTCAAACACACTATAGACATATCTTTATGGAGATGGCATCAACTCAACTGAAGTTACTAGAAGAGTTCCAGAGATTCATTTAGCTCTAGGATTAAACTTACTACTCTGTCTGGAAACATCATGTTGAAAAGCCATGGCAAAACAGAGAACTAAACTATACAACTGTTGCACTTCCATTCTTTTTCTTTCCCAACCCATCACAACACTGCTAGTGTTATCTCAACATCAGGCAGTACAGGCACCCCAGTCAGATCCTTGGTTTATTTGACTTCCTCAGAGGCCAGAATCCACACCACCTGCTTTATAGCTCCCCCATAGAATAGTAATCTAGGTGATGAATGAAAAATGCAGCAAAACATGCAGGATTTACGCTCAGCTTGTGCCTCATTATGTTTCCAACTCTCTAAGTTCTGCCGTGGTGTCATGGAGCACAGTTGAACACCTGCATACAGCTCTAATATGCATGCAGCTCCTGTGCCTCCTGCCTACCCTGATTTCCCCTGCTTTTGGCAATTAACACCAGGAGATTAACAATTGGCTCCAGGACAATTGACTCTGGAGGCAATTAGCCTCTTACAGGCACCTCACTAGCTGCCAATTTCATAGAGGTGAGAGGTGCAGGGGCTATTAATGAAATGCATCAGGAAGAAATAACTGAGCTGTCAGTTAGTCTTGGGCCTCATCCATAATTCTGCTCAAGAACAAATGCTGTAATTCCACATCCCATGTGAATCATAGGAGGCTAAAGTGAAGTCACCTTAGCTGGACTGGCTTTATTTTGCCCTAAACTAGGGATTCATTAGATTCTCCCATTATGGTAACATCCATTTAAAATTTTCCCTATTTTATACAAATTAAGTGGTAGTGAAGTGAAATTACAAGGACATGGCTGTGCCAGTTGGAGTCATGCCATTCCTGTCTGACTTCTAAAACACTGATTAGACACGTCTCTCTTGCCAGTCTCACGTTGTGTATAAAAACAGATATCTCTGCAGATGAGTGCTGTTTGCAATGCTGTGGTCAGTTTGCAACCAAATCCAAAAATACATGAGCAGTTCCAGAAGCAGAAATACATGAGCTGTTTCAGAAGCAGATGGTCTACTTGAGCCATTTAAACAGCAACAAAAAATGTAAGTTTTTGGGGTTTTTTTTACTATTTGTAGTATGCTATAACCGTAGTTCAGCAATCCTTAACTATTTGAAACCTTATTTATATTGGTAAGAGTTGTGGGGGTATATATCCTTTGAAAATAAAGAAGATGGCTTCCAGGATCTTATTGTTCAAAGAGCACGGAAATACACTTCATTCAGCAAATCCTCATGTTAGAAAAACAGGTAATATACAATATACAACACAATGCTGCCACAGCTGTATAGCAGAAGCTTCTCAGAAGAAAATCTATGAAAGGAATTAGATGTTTTGACTCCACAGAGGAATCTTCCTGTTCTCAGAGATGCTCAAGACTGACAAGGAATAGAGTGCTGAGCCATCCTCAGAGAGTCCTGAAGGAGAGGCTGGCATCTTGCCTCTTGTCCCTTTCCATGACTTTATTTCATGGCCATGGCCACTGGAGACCCCACAGTGCAGGTGTTGCCCTCTGTAGCCCTCAAAGGGGGGCTCCAGGAGCAGACTAGGTTCCCTTTGTTGAACTCAGAAAACAACTCCCTCACCTGCATTTCCATACATCTGTGTTTAGGCTCCTCTCTGTACAGAATTCTGGACCTGCTGACTAACCAAGTAGGGGAGGAAGGTCACCTTGGACTGAATTAAGAGCAAGATCTGCGAGAGGGATTCCTATAAGCAGGACCAAATGGTTGAAAGAATCTAACCCACCTTTTCAAAGAGCATTAGCAATTCTGGTTTTTCCTGCTAGCTGCAGCACAAGGTGCAGCAGGATGGTCTGGCTGAAGGACCTCCCCTGTGCAGCAAGCAAAATGGACAGAATTTAAACATTTTGAGCACACATTGCAGAAGGAGGTGCATGGTTAAGGCTGCACTTATTTATCCCATGCTTGAGTCTGTTTCCAGGAGTTCATTGCCTGCAATTTCACTTTCTGTCTCCCATTCTAAAAACATCTCTTAGCTTGTATAATCCTCCTTCAAAAGATATTTTCCTGTTAACAAATTAAAACTAGTGCTCTGGAGGCCAACATAAAACAGTCTCTTAGTGCAGGTGGGCTTTTTAAAAGGTGCTGAGCATTTTATTTGAGAATTGGAGAGGGAGAAACAGTCACATAAAAATTAAATTACACCTATTTGATACCAGTCATCATTTTATTGCACATAAAACCTAAAAAGCAAAACATTTAAACTCTTCTATATTTTCAAGTCTAGTAAAATAATGTATTTAGCATAAAATATATTCTCAAGCAAAATATTAATCTTCCAGTTACCCTAAACAAGTAAGTGTCATTTTAATGTCTCCCATTTCAGTTTAAAACCCGTCAGCTACAAAGAGAAGGAGGTGAAGTAAGAATCCTGGTATGCACGTTGGGCTGGATCTTCTGCCAAGATCACAAGCAAGGGATGTACCTGAGGCTGGTACCTGACTGGGACAGAGAAAAGAAGAGAAACCACAGTGCCAGTGCCCTCAGATAAAACTGGATTGCCTGCACAACAGAGGGAATACAGCTGCTCTCCACAGCTTGATTTCTCTTCCATGGTATTGCCTGTGAAAGGGACATTGGGGAGCACAGTAGAGGGTGGAGTTGCACACAGGTGTAAGATGAGTGGAGATGAGGGACAGTGTGGCTGATGCTAAGGTCTTCACCTACATAAATGAGAAAGGCATTGCCACTGTTTAACTGTTTAGAATTAATCCCCTCTAGGAAACTGTTTTGGAGGCCTTTTCCATTTATGACAGAGGTATTTCACCTAGGGACATATCCACAACTGGATTGTGGATTCACACTCCTCCATACAGCCTAGAATGTCAGAATTTCAAGGCAAGACACAGAGCTGGAAGCAAGCCTGACAGCATAGGGAATGGCAGACAATTCCTCTGAAAAATACATAGCTTAAAACTCAGCAGTGTCTGGAAGGAGGATCCATACAGACCTGAGAGAAACTGAGGGCAAAGTCCACAGAAAACCTGTATTCCTACCAAAACTGATACAGGGACCTATTATCTGACAGAAGGTGTAATATACCACATTAATTCCAACTGCTCCAAGCTGGCTCCCTCTGCAGAAGACCATCTAGAAGGAGAGGGTTGGACATGTCCTTTTCTAGCATGCAGAGCTCCAAGGCAAGAATGCTACAAAGGAATGACTGCTACACTTCAATGTGTGCTGGTATTCCAGCACATCTGTGACAGACTGCTTCAGAACAGGAGCAGAAAAGCAGTGACTGAGAAACAGAAAAAAAAAAAAAAATCATCATTTGGATAGTTTCAAAGCTCTTCAATCCAACCAAAAGTGAAAAACTTCTGCAGGGTGTCCAGTGTGTGTGAATAGAGTAGGATGCCTCTCATAATAGGAGAATGTAGCTGTGCATTTTTATACCCAGGAATTGGTATAATGCCTGACTGCCTCACAATAAAAGTCATATCAGAAGCTTAATGGTATGGGGCAGGGAGAAGCCTTTGAATTTGACCCTAGTCAGAACAGGATTAAGACTTAAAGGCCACATATATGGCTGAAAAGCACAAAACTGCTGCGTGCAGCTTTGGTAAAACAAATAGTCAGAAGAATTTTGAAGAGCTATTGCTGCCAGTAGAGACCAGCTTCTGTCTTCTGACAAGCATATTAACCTTTTGAAACTCTGGTCCAGGTGCCTCATCAGCTCTGGGATAATTCTCTCTCTCACCGTCCGCGTGCACATTACGCTCACACTATTCCACTCGCCAGCCAGGTCACAGGGTGCCGCTGCTCCGAGCTCATTTGTGGTTTGATTTCACACACCCTTCAGCTGTTTTTTTCAGTCTTAAGAAAGCTCAGCTCCTGCACAGAGGCCAGATTTTTTTTTTCAAAAGCGCTTAAGCTCCCAGAGTCTCTCCTTGTTCTCAATGGGAGATGAACCCCTTAGAAATGTCAAATCTTCATTTAGAGTGTGCAGCTCTGTTGGAAATCCGACCCTTGGTGTTTTGGGGAGCATTACATACCCACGTGCCATGTCCATGGCAATCATTTTGCAGCTGAAAGGGAGTCCAACACTATACAACCGCATTCTTGATGAGTGGTCTGAAACTGGATGAAGCGTGCTCCTTTTTATCAGCTAAAAAGAATGCAAGCTAGCTACCTCTGAAGAGGGCAATTAACCTTCATATTTAGATAAGAAATCTTAGGTATTTTGTGGTTGTTAGTACACTAATGCCTGCACAATCTCTTGATTACACTTATCCCCATGTCACCCCTATGGCATGGTGTTATCACCTCCATCTTGCTGATAAGGAGCTGAGACAGGGAGATGGATTAAGTTAAATCACCCAAGGCGCACTGAAAATCCTCACTGAAACTGTCAGCTAACCCAGAATTCTGCTCAGGGCTTGCCAATGAATGTGGACTCTTTAACACAGAGTAACTACGAAATGTGGAAATTATGAATTTATATTCCAGAATTAAAAAACCCAATCACAGTGACCTCATTTGATAATTTTAAGGAATATACTGATATCTAGTGCCAAGAATAACTCCTGCATTCTAGAAAGGATCCTGATACCAGACAGAAACCTGTAGGCAGAGAGAGAACTGCAGTATGGGTCTCTGAGAAACAGTCTTGAAGTTTAATACCACAAAGCTGCTGTATACACCATATCAATAGGAAAATCCATTGTAAAAAAATCTTGTTTTGTAGAATTGCTAAGGGGAGGGGACTTTTAATTTTTTTTTTTTGCCGTAATGCCTTTTGGGTGTTAGTCCTATGAACCCTTGGCCCCTTTCCACCCCAACAAGCAAAGCTGCTCACAAGTACTTCTCAAAGAGATCCTTCTTCCATGTAAACTACTTACAGAATTGTGTTCTTCAAGACTAGAAACCATCATTTCTGAATTGGGTAATAGTAATGAATTTTTTCCCTTTGTGTGAATGAAGCAAGCTAATACTAGAAGGACCTTAATAAACCTTACTTCCTTCTCCAGAAAACCTTTCAGACCTAACTTATTTAAGTGTTCAGCCCCTTTCAAAACTTTCTACACCTGCCTTCACCTTTTCCTTACCTTTTCCCCTGGAGCCAGAACCTACCACGCTCTGAGGGCATAGCTGTTGTCATTGCCATAGGGCTTCCAGAGGTGCATTCCTTCAAGAATCCTTGTCACTGAGCCCTGACCCTGGAAATGCTGTTGCACAGCTGAAATCATGCAAAAGAACTTGTCCATTCCACTCTCACTACTCTGTTTCAAAGGCCATTTCCTCCCTCTTTCCTCATGGGCTGGGAACATACCACACACGATTGTGAGAGTGTAATCCTCCAGGGCTGCAGTTTGCTCACAGCAGATGTCTATAAAGTGTTTTCTCTCCTGGGTCACCTCTTTAAAGGGATTTTCTCCAGCCTGGGTTTGTAATGTTTCTGTAGAACATTTACTACGTTGCTATTCACCAGCATGAAATCCATGCTCCAAACGAGTTCATCAGCTACAGCACAGCAACTTCCTAGACATCCTGCTATGCCCAGGGTGCAATTCTTAAATCCAATTTTCTCCACTTTAAGGCTGGCTGTCACAGTTTCCATTTGAGACTAATTCAGTAGCTCAATTTTAGAATCTGTTACTCCCAGCAATTTTAGCAAGACTGGTCTAATAAAGGCAATTTTTCAAAGGTGAGCTGGTGCAGTTCTTTGTTTCTCCATCTCACTTACAGGCAAATTACTTATGTTCAGTACACACCAGGAGGACCTCCAATTCTGGAACAGCACTATTCTTCATACAGAGTGATATGTTACCATCATGCCCTCCAGGTGCTGTATTTTCTTCCCCAGAGAAGAAAAGCAGGCTGGTATTTCTAGTACTGTCACCTGCAGACTTCTGCTTCTACCTCCACCGTGAAGATAAGGCCAGTGCTTCCTCTTCTGTACCTCAGCTCCTTTACCCCCAAAGTACAGATGACATGTGTATTGTCACAAAGGGCTACTAATGCTTCAGGAAAGAGGGAAGACTTCTGGGACCAAAAGTGGGAGAGCAAGCCAGAATACAGCATTTTAATGTTTTCATCCCAAAGATCTTTCTTGTGCTATCTGTAGCTATTTCTCCTACAGAAGCAGTCACCTTCCTCCTTGCATTGTTTGAGTATCACCCACAATGAGTAACAGCTGAAAAGCTCTTTACGGTTTGTCTCACCTACTCTCCAACATGTTTCTTCAATGTGTTCTGCACTCTCTGCTTTTGCAATGACATTCCATCATTGCTAATTAGCCATGGTGTCATTACAAGTCTCTAATCAGTGAAAAAGGCCACCACAGAATCTTGTACTGGACACACCTTGAATGAAAGAGCAGCATCTCTCCCAGGGGGTTTACAGAGTGCAGGGGACCATGGGTCAGTATATGGAGCACAGAGCTCCAGGTAAAAAATGAGGGTTAGGTAACAGAGTTCCAGGCAAAAGATGAGGATTAGGTGACTGCCTCTTCCCCCAGGAATTCTGGACATTGTGTGTGACTGGTTAATCCCCTTGCTTCTCCTGAGCATCAGCAACAGATTGAGGCATACAACATCCCAGACAGCTTTAGTCCTGGCTTCCTCACAAGGGACCATCTCAGCACATTCCTGACACCAACCCAGGCTGCCTAGCGCAGGGCAGGCAGCCACCGCAGCTCCCAGAGCAGCAGCTGCTGCAGCCATCACGTTGCCTAAGATTAAAGCACGCCAGGACAGAAGGGACTGCCCTTCTCCCCCAGCAGAGGGGAAAGGGAAAGCTGCAGGGCACAATGCCCGAGCAGCCCGAGAGGGTGCTATGCTAGATCCAGATTAGTTAAGGAGATCTGTGCTGCCCCCTCATTTAACTCTTTGTTAAGCTTCTGTCTTCTGCCCTTAAGCAGATACACATTTACCAATTGGGTCTGGGAAGTCCTGAGTGCAACTCAGGGAGAAATCGGTGATGAACATCAGCTGCAAAATCTGGCTTACTGAAGAGATTCCCACAGAGAATGGAGAGCCTGGTGTTTCTGTAGCCTTAAGGCACTTGGGATTTTTGTAGGCTCCCAGGGCCAGCCACACATATAATGAAAACCACAATGAAAAACAGAGTCCCTTAGGTCTCTTAGGAATAGAAAATAAGGACTCAGGCCTGAAAATTAACTTCTTTTCCCCCCTCTTGCCTACACAGAGCCTCATCTGCTGGGACTGGAATTCCCCTACATTCTCCCAGTAGGGAGGCCCAGGATCCCAGCTAACTGGGTGGCCTTTTGCTAAACTGCAATTTCCTCCTCCTCTGTAAGGACGCTGGGACAGGAACAGATTAAGGCACAGACAAAACTGCATTTTGCTGCCCTGAGAGAAGTGGGAGGTGAGTCAAAACCAAGTTGCTCCTACTGTCAAGCCCCAGAGAGGACAGCAGGGTTTCCTGCCCTTGGAGGTGTAGTGGGGCACAGAGAAGGTGGCACATGTCCTGCACAAGTATTTAATACTAAGTTTAAGTTTATGGCCATGTCCTTTTTGTCACCGGTAACAAGGAGAAAGACAACACACCCCAAAAATGCATTGATGTGATGCATACAAAGAAGATGTCAGTGAAAATTTGGAGAAAAAAATCTTTTGTGCATGCTATTGTGATAGAAAAAAGAAGCCAACTGACCATCATTCCCAAAATTTAAGGTATAATTATTTTTCGTGTGTGTTAAAACATAGCTCTTTTTGAATCACTGCATCAGTTCCTAAGATTATGTGGAAGCTAAGATTTTCTAGTACCAAAAGAAAACACATATGTTCAGGCAAAATTAATAAACCCATAAGTCAGAATAAAGAAAAGTTCTTACGGTCTTTTATTTTTTTCCCTAGTACTTTCTCCTATAGGAATTAAGAGTTCCTTGGTAATTAAAAACGAGTAATTTGAAGGCGCGCTGTTTTCCCGGGGCCCGGGGAGGGCCCGGCCCGCGCGGCGGCGGCGCCACCTGGCGGCGCTGAGGGGCACGGCACGGCACGGCCCGGCCCGGCGCCTCAGGGAAATTTCGGGGAATTTCGGCGTTATCGCCCCAAAGCAGCGCCGCGGGGCTGCGGAACGGCCCCGGGAAGCCGCACGAGGAGGGGCTGAGGCCGCTTGGCTTATTCAGCCTGGAGAAGAGGAGACTGAGGGTCTGCAACATCCTCACGAGGGGAAGCGCAGGGCAGGCAGCGATCCCCGCCCGGCGGTGACCAGTGACAGGTCCTGAGGGAAGGGCCTGGGGCTGGGCCAGGGGAGGTCTGGGTTTGATGTAAGGGAAAGGTTCTTCACCCAGCAGCTGGCTGGGCACTGGAACACGCCCCACAAGCCTGCCAGAGTTCAAGAAGAGTTTGGACAATGCTCTCAGGCACATTGTGCAACCCTTGGGGCTGTTCTGAGCAGGGACGGGAATTGGACCTTGATGATCCTTGCGGGTCCCTGCCAACCCAGGCTATTCTTTGACACCATCAGATCTCCAAGCTCCTGGCTGAGACAACCATGGCAGGTCTGTCACTCACCTCTTGGCATGAGTGGGATTACTTAGTGACCCGGTGGCTTTGGGTAGGGACACCACAGAGGTGCAGGAGAAAGGCCGGCGGGAAGGAAGTGCTGGGCACCTTCTGCTCCTGGACACTCATCAGTGTGGGATAACCAGCCTGAGAGGGGAGGCTGGCAGTCAAGTGCCACTGGCATCTTGTCCTGCAATGAACTCACGAGTCCCACCATCAAGAAGTGGAACCATCAAGTTTTCTTCACTCCAAGTAGAGAAAAAAAGCCAGTACTTCAGTGCCATTCACCTGAAGGCTTCTCCTGAAATCTGAACTGCTGGGCAAAAAGATTGAACTAAGGAAAAAGGGAGGGAAAAAAATAATCTCAGCTGTTTTCTTCTCCTTCTTGCCCAAAATAATGACCCACAACCTGAAGCTTGTTTCAGCGATACGGGAGCTTTGTGAGCTTGTTTTACCAAAGTGGTATTTTGCAGCAGTGAAGACCTGAGAACTTTCTTCCACTTGGACAAAGGCTGACACTGCTAAAGCACTGGGATAAGAATGCTGCACTGAAGGTATCTGTATATGAATAAATAAAGCTTTACAGTAAAAGCTTCTTTTTTTGTCATTCTGTCTCTTCTTTTTTTGTCATTTTATATTGATAGATACACTCAGATGGTCCTTGCTGTCACACCAGAGCATCTCAAAACTGGTGCAGCACCAATAATCTTATGCTCACCTAAATTTTAAGACCAGGCCTTGGCCAAAGCAGACTGCCCACAACACCATGTTTCAGCTGCCCCCCACCAAAGGCACTTACCAAGCTCCTTGACAGGTACTGTGACATTGCTTTAGGGGGAAGAGCCTTCCTACCACATGTACTGCTCGAAAAAGGAATTACAGAAAAAGGGTATTTTCTGTAATTTCAGACTAAACCTCCTCTGTTACTACTAATTTAAATATGATCACCCCTGGGGCCTTTTTGGAGGAGTTTTGACAGGTGGTGGGATGAAGGCAGCTGGTTGGAAATTCTTTCTTGCCTCAGACATCACAAATCCTTTGAAAACATTTTCTTGTTTGCATTTTTGTCAGAGGATCATTGCAGAGATCAGGAAGAGATGCGTAAGACAAGGAATGGCTCCAGTCTGTGCTGGAGCTTTATGCTCTGCTACACTTAACTTGAGCTCAGAGGAGATGAGTGAGGTTTGCCCAGAAGCCACAAATAGAGAGGAGTAGAAGGGAAAACAGACAACTGGAATGTAGGGGCTTCTGGACAGCGACAGGAGTGTGGGAGAAGTCCACACCAGAGTATTTTATTCTCGCTGGCAGATACTCCCCTTTGAGAGAAAGTGCTCTTCATAAACAGAATATTCTCCAAACCACATTGTCATACTGAGAAACACACTTAATAAAATGCCTTTCTTAACCTGTTTGCTGTTTCCACCTTTACCTTTTGACAGGAGGAAAGGAAGTATTTATAACATAGACTACTTCTGCTGAGAGCTACAGATGAGCCCTTATCTCAGCAGAAATGGAGAAATGCCATTGAGAGGGATGTGACAAGTTACAAAAAAGGTTATTCTGAAAAGCTGGGGTTTTTTTCAAAATTGCCATTCCTTGCCAGAGAAAATTTTATATGCAGAGAGGCTACAACACAAATGCTCATGCTACAGTGGGCATGCCCACATTGCTCTAGGAATTTTTTGTACATAGAATTCACACATGCAGAGCTGGAAAGGATCTGATCCTTGCAGGGATGAACTTGGTATATGCCACGCTTGACTGACAGTTTTCTAGATGTTTCTTAAATACCTTTCCAGCACTGAAGATAATGCTGTCTTCCTGGATAATCTATCCCAGTGCCTCACTATCATTCAGGGACAAGTATTTCCAGATGTTTAAGCACAATGCCTGGGACAGAAATAATGTATGTGGTGTGGCTAGCAGTGATGAGTGATCTTTTATCCAGCAAGGCTGAAGGTCATCTCAAAACTCCAAACGAATTGTCAAAATTTCCAAATGCTCCTTGGCAAAACCTCTGGGCACAAAAACTGTAGGATGTCAAATGCATGTAAAACCTCTTCCTGCACTTTTCTGTTGGCCCTGCAGAAAACCATAATGGCAAGTCAAAAAGATAGCCATTTCAGCCAGTGTTACACATTTTGAGGAAGAGATGATGCAAACAATCCTGTGCATTTGCAGGATAGGCTGGGTGCCTGCAGAGTGCAAGCACAGTGGGCACTTTTTCACAGCACAGCCCAGCTCCCATGCAGAGCGCTCCTCCAGGCTGGTGCAGGGTCTGCTGCCTGATCTGAGGCAGTGGGAGGATGTGAGCAAGCAGCAGCTCCTGCTGCCAGCTTCGCTGGGTGTCCCTGACCCCAGCTTCATGCTCTGCCTTACTGCACCCTGTCTTAGAGCCGTAGCAGTGACTTGTGCCTCAAGTGCCTTCTCCCTTCAGCACTTGCAGCTACTTGGCTTTGCATCCTGTCACCAAGGCATTTTGAGTAGTAGTAGATCCCAAACACACATTGCTCAAAACCAAGGGATGCTGTGTAAAATATCTGCCATAGAAAGATTTCTATCATATTACCAGCAGCCTAGGTAGCTGTTTATAACACCATCCCTCCAAGAGCTCTTTGTTTCTTTGTGTTTATACAGACACCTACTTTTGCTGAAGAAACAGGTGTGGGAGTCAATCCAGTTTTAATGTGTGAAATTCTCTACAGCTCCTCAGTTGAAACTCTAAACTGACTATTCTCTGAGGTGACATTCCTAACTGCAACAGCAGTCACGCAAGAAAGGTGAACTGTTTGGCTGGCCAACACTTTCATGATCAAATAATTAATCAGCCTCAAAGGCAAAATTAGATTTCCAGTAACTCTGTTTCTTTGGGATTGGATTTTGGAGTGGAAAAGGTCAGACTTCTGTCATTGTTATTTAATTTGTAACAAGAAAAACAGGCTTCCATCTAGAGCAAGGTAAGAGTTTTCTTTTTCTTGTTCAGGTTCATAGGGCAAAATCCTGACATGCTCTCTTAAACCTCCAGTAGTTATTTTTGGCTTCATCCCAGTTTAGTTTCTAACAGATATTTACCTGCAATACAGAAGCCCTCCTTGCCAAGAGCAAATTTATTCACTCTCTGGAGGGAATATCCAGGCTGGACAGTCAGGATTCTCTAAGTTGCCTTTCATCATAGATCTGACCAAGACTGGACTCCTAGCAAGATCTGATTGTGGAGTTTGTACTGCTGCTGAAAGACGGCAGGATCTATCCCAACATTAAAGAGGAATTAACCTTCTTGTGCTATTTAGGATCTGGAGAATGGGTGCAGTGGGAAACAGTGAGCCCAAAAGCACTTGACGCATCCCTACAGAGATGGCAAGCTGTGATGGTGATAGAGTAAGCTCCTGGGCCACAAAACATGCTCACATGACAAGAACCTCTAAGTTTTCTTGGGATGCCAATTTCTAATAACAGCTTACACAGATGTAGAGTACAAAGCCTGTTAAATGCAGAAGTTAAGCCCAGCTTCAGATGTCCTCAGCTGCTTTGAAAGCAGAGATGAATGGGAGAAAACCCACAGCACTCAGGGCTTTTCCTTCTGTTCATGTGACACTTCACATGCCTTCCCAACACAGCTTTGACACTAAGCTTCGAGTGGCTGAGTCCATTTCTGATGCTTCTATAGAACTTTAATAAGTTTGCTTCAAAAGAGGAACCTGCCACGACCTCCATTACTCCAACAAACTGAAAAATATTTCCTTTGTTCATAATTACTTGATAAAAGTATTTATTATTCCTTGCAGCACTTAAAAGCTAAGGAGAAAAGATAGACCAAGACAAGGCAAGGTAAGAGAGCAGGATGAGAGGAATCTCTACAGTCACCCAGGTCAGTGTGAGAGACTCAGTCTAGTTTGTGTTATTGTAGTCCTCACAACCTTCAGCCACACAGCAGGACTCCAGAACATTCCTGACAAGCACATGCTGGGAACAGGCACTTTGGCCCTCCCTTCTGTTTACTGGTAGGCACAGCCTTGTAGGTTTCTTTCTTTAACATGTAAGTCCCTTAAGACACATATGTCAGTGGTTAAAGAGGGCAAGCTGGGGATGTAAGGAAAATACATTTATCCTACAGCTTAGGAGTGGGCCAGCTAAACAGCAGGCCTCTTTACATCAGGTACACAGGGCATTAGTAGAACTGAATGTAATTCATGAGTTGCCTACTGGTGCTAAGCTCAGCCGTCACCAGAACTTTCAGTCCTCTCCTTTCCTGAGCAAAGAAATCTCTCCAGTTTGTTTGCTTTCTAAACAAAAAATAAAAACTAGGAAGAGTGGTATTTCTAAGATCTCTATTCACTGCCAGTTGTTTACAGATATGTTGCTGGGACAGCAAAGTCTGGTTTAGTGACTGGTTGCACTATGAAACATTCCAAAGACAAATTTCTGTTTTGCCAAGAATAACCTTTCTGTACCAAATTAATTTCCATAGTGAGTGTACAAGGAGGAGTGGAAATTTTAGAAGTATGCTTGAGAAATAACACATTCAATTACAAGCTCTCAACAGACCCTGGAAACTTTTTTTTTTTTTTGTCCACACACCTATGTATTTTAAAAGCATATAAGGCACAGCATAACTGTTGCCATCATTTTCAAATTAGGAGAACAGCAAGCAGATTGCATCTTACCAGGAATCACCTCTGAGGTGATGTGTAAATGATGCATGCACACAGATCAACAAGATGTTTGCTTTCAGCTACTGCTTTTCACTCTTCACAGTTCCAACCAATGTCACTGTCTCTGAAGAACAGGCAGAATAAAACAAATTGTACTGCTTAAGGTACCCAGCTGTAACACAACCATCTCTTTTGCCACAGACTGGAATCTTTTCCATTTTTATCTCTAAGTTACAAGATTCCTCTTGAGCAGCCCTAACTCCACTGTATTTAGGAGGAATCAAGAACCAAGCTGCTAGCTGTGACCTTCTAGTCCCTTTCAAAGATACAGGATCATCTCAGAGAGAATTCATAGCTAGATAAATTTAGCTGTGTCTCGACCACTGAATTACTGAAATGGACTAAACACACCTAAGACCTTGGATGTGTGAAATGGTGATTTTTTCTTAAAGCTGATGTAATTCACTTGAAATATACAGAAAAAATCTTGATTATCTGTTTCTCATAAAAAGCCCAAACTTAAAATGCCTGACAGAAAAATTTACCAATTCATAACAAAAAGCAGATCTCAGTCATTGACTACAACAAATTAGTTCAAGTTCACTCATTTTTGTCAGCTTAACATAAGGCTTACATTAGGTATAAATGATAAAATTTGTTTAATCTGAACAAAGAGGTGAAGAGAAAGAACTGCTGCTCTTTCTTCACTGATGAAGAAGTGGAGCATGAAGACAGGTAGGACAATGACAGTCATGAGGAAATAGATCTGTGTTGAGCTAGGAAATCCATGCAGAGCACGTCTTCCTGAGTTGGACAGAGCACCTGGTCCTTCTGGACATGCATGTGTGGGCTTACTGCTGTGGGTGGAGGTATTAAACCGCTGCTTCCAGTAAATGTGATGCAGAGAGAACCCAACATTGGGTTAAATGCCCCTCACCTTCTATTCCTATTCTTAGTGATGTGAGCTCACTGAGGCTCAGGACACACCTATTGTTTCAGGTCACATCATGGGTGTAACTCATGAAGTTATTTGCCTGGGATGGTGGAGATGGCAAATGCCTTCTGCGAGGGCTAAGAGGGTCAGACAGGAGATTCAATATTCCAGTTGATTAGCATCTCAGAAACTTGTGAGGATGAGAAACAGTATTTTCCTGGGTGTCCAAGTCCACTCAAGACATCTGGTGACCAAAGCTTGACAGGCTGGGCCTCAGTTGCCAGCTATTCACACCACTGAGCCTTACAGGTCGCTTGCACCCAGCTCTGGGCTGCTGCACGTGGTGATGGGCACATTTCTCACAATGTCTGGCATCACTACAGAGATGCCAAAGTCACCCACCTGGAAAAGGAACAGCAGAAAAGTTTCTCTTCTGCTCTACTCCACTGACAAGGCCACAGAGAGCAATCCTTCTTCTGGAGGGAGCTACAGAAGCGGAGAAGTCTGCCATGGCAACGTGTCAGAGGCAGTGTTTTCCCTGTGAGTTTTATGAGCCTCCACAAGAAGGAAATTAGAAACTGAATTCTACACTCTCTCCCATTTATAAACGTGTCCGTAATGTGTACGTTGTGCTGTAGGTTAATGATGCAGTTCTCAAGCAAGATTAACTGCTGCTTCAGACAGCCATCAATTTTTTATGATTGCAAGACCATTTCCCTACTAAAAATGAAAGTTACATTCCCCAAGGGATGGACTGTATTCAACATCAGTCAAGTGTGCAGGGTGGGAAGATGGGAATAAAATAGAAAAAAAAAAAAAAGAAAAAAAGGAGAAAGCAAAAGACACAAGTTAGTTCCCCAGCTCCTACACCAGGGAACAGGTTCGTGACCTTCCTCACTGTCACTTCTGAGCATCCTGAATAAAGTTAAATATGCAGATGGATGTGCCACTGACCCTCACTGATGGGGCCAGCTCCCTCTGAAGTGATGCTTGAAGCACTCAGTGCCCAATAGCAAGCAACAGTGACTTTGTACAAGATCAGCACAAGTGTCATCCTGCCTCAAAAGCCTGGGACATTGTTCATGGCTGAGACAGACAGTCAAAAGATTGCTTATGCTACAGTTGAGCTTTCTATCAGACTTAGCCTATATTTGGCTCCAATTCTGAGAAAATGCCTATAAGCTGCATCAGCAGAATGAGGGAAGTCTTCTCACCCACCCTTCCCTTTTAGGACATCTGTCTAAGAAAAGTGGGAAGAATGGTCCTTTGTAGGTGTCTCTCTCATCCTTTCTCTCTCTGCAACAACTGCAGAAGGGAGATTGATGGTTAACTTTGATTAGAAGCACAGTTTTGGATGCCTGAAGCAAGGGGAGATGAATCCTCATCTGAAGTACAAGTTTTTGTATCAGTAATTCAGACAAGGTACATCAGGTATGGGTGTGGCTGAAAGGATCCCAGCTACCTTCATTAACAATAACCCATATACTAACCTGATTGATGAAACCATTACCACTCAGTTGGAACCTTTTCAGAAATCTAAGCCAAAAACCACAGCATCCTTGTAACTATATCCTTTGCTTGAGCTTTGGGCTGGCTCGTCCTCACATACCTGCTATTTATTGTATGTGGAGAAATAAATGACTTCTATGCAAAGAATCTTGTGTCCTAATAATCACATCTTTGTTTTGGTTTTGACTAAAGAAATTATGAAAGTTGAAAAAATAAATTAAAATCAGGCCTCATATCACTATCCAGCATGTTACATTGCCTTTACAGTATAAGTGCCACTGAGATTTTTATTGAAAAATGGGACTGGAAAAAGTTAAAATTGCAACAACCAGCTCCTAATTAAATGCTATCCAGCTACTTTAGAAACTTGTCTGCCATTGGTTCATGGACAACAGCTGGATAACCAGACAAAGCCCATGCTTAGATTCATGCTGAACTCCATTTCTTTCACTCAACAGCTAACCATGCTTGGATTTCACAGCTGAGAACTCTGGTCCTCAATAACATTTTCTAGGCATCTCCCATTATTCAATAGTCTCAATTGCAGCTATGATTGGGTTTTGCCACTGGCAATTTTTTTGAGGAAAGAGTTTCTGGGGTTGCTGTATTGCAAGGACTTCGGATACAAGGATCCAGATGCACTCTCAATTGTACAGCTGCCTACAAACCACAACCACTACTGAGTTTATCTTTCTACTTCAATATTTGCATTGTGTCATACAGCTGGATTATCTTCCAAACCCCTTAAACAGTTCGAGTAGGTTTCTTGATAAAGCAAGGATGGACTTCAAATTACTTTGCATAGTAAATATTGTTTTCTAGACCTAAGTCAATGAAGACCTTTCTCGTTAAGCCTGAGTTAACAGAATATAGATAAAAGTAAGCTGATGCATCCATTAAGCAAACAATTTAAATATTTATGAGGCAGGAAAATATTACAGCCAAATATGCCAGGTCTCCTAACCCTCTGTAGGGAAACCCTGTAAATCTTATGAGGATATATTTGTAACTACCCTGAGTTGCTACAGAACAATCATTTATGGGGCAGAATGTAATGCAAATATGCCAGATTAGGAACATGAGAAGTATCTCCAGTGAACTGTATCTAGGCCAAGGGTTAACTGTAAAGGTTGTTTCCCTTTCAGTAAAACCACAATCCATTTAGAATATTGGCAATGTCTGTACCTTCACTTTTGAAAGAGCCAGCTCGCATATCAGATGGTTGGTGTGAGTCATTCACAGGAGATGTGATGCTTTTCAGGGCTGGGGAGCATCCACTGCATCACTGGACTGCTGAATCCTCACAACACGAAGGTGGCCAGGTCAGGTCATAAGCAGAAAGGCCAGACTGACTTCTCCTTCACTGACTCCTCAAACACTCCAGCTAGGACAGGAGGATGATCATAACCAGTGAGTCTACTCCTGAAAGGGCAAAGGTTTATCAGTGCTTGGGCCAGTACAACCTCAAAATGCTGACACAAAAATGGGTTGTGAGAGGCATTTCTCCCCTGTATCCCTCAGCCATTAGGAGGAACAGCAGTAGCTATATTTTAGAAAGCTGAAAGGCTTGACAAAGTAATATTAAAATGCAGGAAGGGTGCCAAAATTTTAAGCGCAGGGACTCAAGCTTTCCATTCATATGCAGAACAGGTATAGCACAAGCTGTAGCTACACAAACTTCAATTTATCTGTTTCTGTTGTCCCACCATCTCCAGAGTGTGGCAGCTCCCCCTGAGTGCTCTGACATAGCGGTAGTATTTTCTTCTCCTGCAGCACATTCAAGATAAAAATTGATTAATCCCAAGCTTGTTTGCCTGTTCTGGCTCTGTTCTGGCTCTGTGTTTATATGTACACTTTTGCCTGTTTTTGTGCACATCATTGCTCAAAAGAACATCGGACATCTACAAGCTTACAGGTATAAAAATGAATTAAAATCAAGATATGCAAAAGTCCACAGCTCCTGAACTGGATCCCTTCCATCAGCCTGGAGAGAAGAGAAAACATCATTCTTGTGTACAGATAGCAAGAGTTGCTCTCTTGTTTGCCTAATAAGTACAGGCAAACACACAAGACAGGGAACTAAGTCTGTAAAAGAGTTTCAAACAAGATAAAAACATTTAACTGCACATGCCACATGAGAGTTGTGGCAATTGTGATGGTAATAATTTTCATGTTTCTTAATACTACTGCAATATACTCGTTTCACTAGCTATTATACTCAAAAATTGTCACAGTGCAGGGGGGAGCAGGGAATAACTTCTATATCTATAATGTGATCGCTGCCAATACATCAGTGTATGAAAACAAATGAGTGCATTTTCCCTCAAGCACCAGAGTAAGAGCCTACATATCAAAACCATTTGACTTAGCCTTGTGAGGCAAAAATAAATGTTTAAAGAAATAACATTGGAAGGCAGAAAAGCAGAATAACTTGATGGTTATTTCAAAAGAAAAGCAGAAGGCTCAGATGAGGATATCTCACACCATTGTGGCTGGTCCTTGCACTAGCCAAGAAAGGAGCAGGAGAAATATGTCCTATTTCTCCTTTTCTCTGTTTTTAATTAAATAATTTCCCCTGTATTTTTATATAGGTTATAAATATTAAAACATGGCTGCACATTCTTTGCTGGAGGATCCTGGCAAGCTTATTGTGATGTTGCATAAGTTTGTAATTTGAATAGCAGATCCTTTCCTCCCCCAGCTCAAGTTACAGGGAAGGCATACTGAAATTCAGGCCCAAAGTTTGCCCCTTTTAGATGAGCCCCTGCTTTGCTTCCCAGCTTGCTTGGAGCATAAGAGGTTTAGCTAAGAAAAGGCATAGAATTATAAGGTTAAAGGGGAAGAGGGAGAAGAGAACAGCTTGATTGACTGATCCTTTAAACACTTTGGCTATTCTTTGGCTATTCTATAGCAAGAATTAATGAGGCAGAGCTGTGCTTCAACATTAAAATTGTTAACCTTAAAACAACCCTAAAATTGTTAATGCTCTATCACTGAACACCACACAAGAAACACAAGGCACAGTCCTGCACCCACCTTGAGACAGCCATAACTAACCAGTCTCCCTTTCAAACAGATCTGCTTGTGATGGAGCACAGGAGGGACAGGCAGGTGGACCACAGAGAGCAGCAAGCCAAGCCAAGAGGGGATGGCAGTACAGAGAAGGAGAGCAGAAGAAAGTTCTATGAGTTACAGCCACGGGCTTGGTTCTTCCATATCAAGTAGGAAAGGACACAAGAATGATATTTACCACCTGCTCATCATTTCTCCCTGTCACATGGGGTATCAACAAGTATGAATCACTTTGCAAGGAACAGTGATGCTTCCAACTGAGACAGTTTCTGAAAGGACAAAAAGCTAGGCTGCACAGTGGTAGCATTCAGACTTCTCTCATGAGCCTCAACACTCCTGGGTTTGGTTAGGGGCTCTGTTAACCAAGCAGCAAACAAACAACTTAATTTAAACTATTTTCTAACTAAGGAAAGATATTTGTGTGTCTGTCTTTAAAACAATCCATATAATGTATTTGGAAAAGAAAAAAACCCAAAACAAAACAACAAAATTAAGTATTACGATTATAATTTCTGTATAATTGCATGTAATAAATTCTTATGAAAACCAACCTCATGCATATGTGCACCTAAAGACCATCATCTTCATCTTCTTCCTGATATGAGGAGCAACTGAAGATCATCCTTGCAAGGGAAGAAGGGTGTGTAATCTTCATGCTTTTTTCTCCTAAATATCATCGTGGTTAGTAGGTTTATTCAAAGCTCTCCTTGCTGGGATCCAGCATGGCAACCTTCAGCATCAGTGAAAATGGTAAATAACTTTCATATTGGTTTCAGTTTTCTGTCAATTGCCTCCTAACCATGGGCAGGTCCATAAGAGGCAGTTCCAGAGTCATTGAATCCAGACCTGCATAGATGCAGACTAGGAGCTCTATGGAGAAAATATCTGTCCTGATCACCTACAAGGGACAAAATTCAGTGTCTAAACATGGATGTACATTTTGCACCAGAAGAGTCAACAGCTGTGGGATTTAGACCCAGACCCCCTTGAGTCCAGGGGAAAGCAATTTTGGACTAAGAGACAACCCAACTCTATTTCCAGTTACATCTGCCCGATTCACTTACTTTGAGCTGGATTTGAGAAATTGTAGTATTTGGCTTGTTGCCTCATTGAACATCATGACCCTGACACTTATCACACAAATGAACACAGTCCCAAGGAAATAAGCAAGAAAGACAACAGATACAATCTGTAGCAGTATGAATGCTAAAGACTGTCCCCAAGATGTATGGTGTCCCCAAGATATGTTTTAAATGTCTGATTCATTCGGATAATTTTCTTTAGGTTCTAGACCTGTGAAGGGAAGCAAGACAGAGAGAAGCTGAGGAAGAAAAGAAGCTCTTACCATGGGTGGCTCATGACCTTGATTTGCAAAATCAGCCAGAACTCTCCACCTTTACAATCCAGTTGAGGAAGCATTCAGCATCAAATATGGGTTTTCACATGTGTCACCAATCTGGATTTATCACTGCAGAGGAAATGAAAATACAATAATGAGCAACCTACCTTGTAGGCTGAGAGCTAATTATGCACCTTTCTTCACAAAGTAAGCGGGAAACACACGAGCTTGGAAGATATCCACAGAGCAATTAAACATGCTCTTGTCAACATGTCACAAACACTGTGTTTTTACAGTTGAAATGAAAACACAAAATGCCATCTGATTGAACTTCAGACTAATTAGCACATCACAGCACACAACCACGACAAGTACCTGTCAACAGCTATCAGCACAGCAATGACATTTTCCACTGCGAATAATAATGTCATTTTCCACTTTGGAGTAGTAATGCTATTTTTTGTCTTTTCAAAAAGCAACATTGTTTATAACAGATACAAATATATCCTCCATAAAACAAGATTTCATTCTGCAATGTTAGCGCTCAAACAGAATTATTTTACAACCAAGCTTTAATTCCACATGCAAAAGTCAACGAACCTCTAATTCCACGTTGTAGCTGGAGGAAGAGGAGGATGCAGCTTGTGGAACACTATCTTTATTAGCCAATGGCTATTTACTCCCAGAACACTTTCTCTGTAAGCCAAGCTTCATAACCAGCAATGCTCTGGACTTGTATTAAACTGGTGATTTCTTCCAGGAAACACACCAATAAAAAAAATATCCCACAGTCAGGTACTGTGGGTGGTTTTCAGCAGTTTGCAGGCAAGCTAATAACGTCAGCTTTGATGTGCTCCAAGAGTAACTCGTTAAGAGAAAGGTAAGGAAAAGTAAAAAAAAGTTTCTGTAAATTTTTATTAAAGATTTAAACTGCTCTACTGGTATGTTTTCCATAAACAGGTTGGCTATTAATAGATGTGATTTAAAATGCACGTTGAATTGCACAGACTGGCACACTCACCCGTTTTGGGTGGCTGTGTACAATTTTACGCTTGTTGACTATGACTTTAATTAACAAGTCATATGAGCTTAGACTGTTTTATGTCTTTACAGTCCATTAAAAAAACATCGTTTCTTACTAGCAACAACAGACTGAAAAACCTTACAAGGAAAAGTTTTGAAAGAAAATCTGGAAGAAATCAGTATAGTGACAGCCTTGAGTACCCACGGTAGGGCAGGACTGGGCAGGAGTCAGATCCCTTATCTGATGCAGCTAGAATGAAATCACTGTGTTGATTTGCCTGATGGAGGATGCAGTTTTCTAACTTGCAGCACACAGGGCCTTCTTCTTCCAACCTGCCTGTGCTCTGAAAGAGGAAGCACAAGGAAGCACCATGTGGAGACAACTGGAGTTGGCTTCCAGAGCCTGAGGCTTGGGTGGCAGCACAGAATAGCCACCCTGGCTGAGCACGCTGCCCAGGCTGAGAAGGAGGGAGATAATTTAGGGGGAGTATTTCTGCATGATGCTCTGTTGTGACACATAGTTTTGCCTTACATGAGAGGTAAATCGATTCCTGTAGCTATTCCTAACTTGACTTGTCTGCCCACCAGAGTGACAGCTTTTAATGCCAGCTGGAATAAGATTGGTGCCATCACAACAAAAATTCTCAATTTATATTAATAGGATTAAGTAACTGATCCATGGAGATGTCTCATCTCCACTCAAAGCACAGAAACCCTCCTCCACAGAAATATGTATCGTTATATCACAGTCCAGAGCAGTCAGTTCTGTCAAGGCTTCACATTCCCTAGAGTGGGATTTGTCTCTTCATGATTTCAGCCATTAAAAAGGCAGTTTTTCATCTTAAGTGGTAGTGATGGCTTCTGCTATAACCTGTGGAAAGATAACAGTATCTCCAGACAGGAAAACATCTCACGTGTCCCAGGCATTTGCATCTGCAGTTTCCAAATTATGCAGAATGCACAGGATGACCCAGAAATTTGGACTGCTTCTGGTACTATCATATGCCAAGCCAGCTTTGGTCTTGGCTGACACTGCAGTTGTAACCAAAGTAATACAAAAATGTGCATTATGGATGTCATGTAAATGGAGGATTCAATTTCTGACTCACCTCAGTGTGAGAGAAATCCTCTCCCAGCTGTGTAAGTTTTATACCATTGGTACCATTGGAAAAAAAAAGCAGTTTTGCAGAAGAAAATTTCAGACTCTTAGTATGACATTCTACTAAATGACACTGAGTATTTGCTATCATGTTTGGTGATTAGGAACGAGCATGGATGAGGCAGATAAAGCTGGTTCTCTGTGCTAAACTCCCACATCATGTAAAGTTCAGATAGAATTTTATTTTAAATGTAACGACAAAGATCTTCAAGGGCAAGATGTATCTTACTCTGTGTCTATCCCCCCGAGCACTAATCCATAAATCTCTTCACTTCCACCCACTGCAAGGAAAGGGCCAAATGCTACCAAAAATCTGTGTCTGTGGAAATTAGGGTTTAACGGTGACTATGAGAGGAAGTCACAAGTAAACTGTTGAAATTTCCAACAACTATCCACCAATCTGCAATGCCCCCAGAACTTCTATAGTGACAGAACTGCTGTTGTGTTGCTGCCTGCCCTGCAGCCTGGCGTCCCAGAACAGAGATGGCCAGCCCCAGCTGTGAACACCACCACAATCTCTTTGAAGCTATGGGACAGGGCCACCACCTCCTTCACTCTAAGTCAGTGAGAAAACTTGAGTGGTAGGAAGCCAGCACTCAAGAGTGAGAACCTTTGCTCTAGCATAAATGTGCTGATTACAGATGGGACCGTAATTGCAAGCAGCAGAGATTTCCTGTTTGGTTTGATTTTAGAGAGGTGCAGATTTAGAGATTCATGGCTTGTGGAGACAAGAAACTTGGGTGGAAGTTTTCAAAAAACCAACTACTGAGCCCATGTGCCGTGGTCCATCATTCTGGCTCTACAGAGCTCACTCATACTGTCCTGGAGCTGCAAACAGCGATAGTGTGCAAGCCTAATAGCTTGCTTGCAAACCACTATGAACTGAAAGACAGTAAATCTTCCTTAAAACTAAAATTATCTGGGGATCTACTGGAAATTCCCCAGTCAAGTTTAAGAAGAAATTTCCACTCCACAGGCATTAGGCAGTGAATTTCGCCCTTGCTGGAGGTGAGATGGGCCGAGCTGATGTGTTAGATGAGTTCTGTCACCAAAAGAGCTGACCCTACTCTCCTGTCCTGCCTTTCCATCACTTCCTCTACTGCTCATCTGGCTGCTTGGTGAGCCATTTCAGACCTCAGACAATTATCCCAGGGGAGAAGAAAAGAGGGCAGAACACATCTTCTCATTAATGATTTCTATGCTCTTTTTCTTAACCAATTTAAAGTAATTGTTTGTTTTGGTGGGTTTATTCTCTTTCAGGAAAGAAAGGGAGAAGTTCTGAAAAGAAAACCCACCAAACTGAAAAACAGATGAATGCAGGGCCAGCTGGGGAGAGCTCCATTCTCCAGAGAACTATGTAAGCAGTGAGCTTAGAAGGTAACTGAGCTTGCAGTCTCCAGTACAAATCACCCTTCAGAAACAATTGTTGTAATTCTTCTGTGTCCATAGGGTTTGCTGTCATCAACCAGGGCAGACACATGAGGGACTCCACAGCAGCCGTGCATGAGAGCATTTACATACAGGAGCAGCATTAACAACTCTCTCAGCTGAAGTATCTTAGACAGGATAATGTCATTTTTACATACCAGAGACATTGATTCAGCTCATGGCACCACTGGAGGAGAACTGAATGTTCTTCAAACAGCAGTATGAACACACCTTGCAACATCTGCACAATACTAGAACCACTCCAAAATGGAGACAAAACACCTTCATGTAAACTGCAGGTCTAACCACTTCACTAAAAAATTATTAGTTAAAGGTTATATAAGAAAACCCATAATGAATATATAGTGATGTTTCCTGTAGGATTCCTGCCCAAGCTTCCACCACTTGGGGGTGTAAGGGCATCCTGCACCATAAACTACAGTCAGATTTTACTAACCCCCAATCTGTCTGCATACAATTAATCTCTTTTTCAACACAGGTGTATTTTTAGATTATAACATACCATGACAGTGACTTGCACTTAGTTATGTGTAATGCAGAAAACCCCAGTCCTCCTTGACTGCTTCAGCCATCGCTCTTCTATGGTGAGAAATGGTGAATCCT
Organism: Ploceus nigricollis; assembly: GCA_013399945.1. NCBI lineage: Eukaryota > Metazoa > Chordata > Aves > Passeriformes > Ploceidae > Ploceus > Ploceus nigricollis. The sequence goes on from VXBC01006471.1 coordinate 411,999, forward strand.
TGCTCCCTGATTGCCTTTCCCACAAGTTTTATGATTTTAGGACTTCTAAAACCATGCTGAGACAACTCCACGAGACAAGTCTAAAACAACAAAAAAGTGGTAAAGACACAAAGGGAGAAGAAAGACAAGCAGACTAAAGCAAAAGTAAATATGTATCAACTCCGAGTGTTAAAGCTCTGCAACATTTAAATAGGTGTTGGTACCATGCCTCTTTTTCTAAGAAAATCAGTAGCACCTCACATTTCCTGAGTGCATTGCTTTTCTTCTGTCTATTTGTAGGAGGCAGCATGTCTAAATCAGACACTACTTTGAGGTGCTTTATGGCAACTTCCCCACCAGTTCTATTTTCAGACTCCTTTGATTTCCACCATGACTTCACCTGCAAAGGTACCTCACAGCGTACACAGCTGATGGTTCATGTACACATCCCCAGCCTAGTCAAGAGTCTAACTCTTGCTTTGACACATGTTTCATTTTTATCTTCCTAAATTGAAAGGCACACACGTACACACCCCAGATACTTCCCATCGAGTGTCCCAGCCTAATGACTGTGCTTTAATTGGCCTCAGGCATTAAAAAGAGCCCAAGAGCTGTCTGAGCACTGAGCTGTGGCTTCCATACATTTTCCATTATTTTAACATTGTCTGTCAGATAGCAGAGAAATAAACATAGGCTCGGTACCTATCTGTCAGACTCATTAAAATAACACAATCAAAGGGGTTAGCAGCATCACTGCTTTGCTTCCTCTTCTGGCCCTGCAGTAAGAGCTGCTCAGAGTGTTCATGAGGGGAAGTGATCTGCAGAAATAGCCTCGACACGCTGCCTTCACCCGTCCCAGCCCTGGGACAAGTTCTGCTCATCAAATGTCCTCCAGACAAGTACAAGTTGTACTCCCACAAGTACATTGTTGAAGCCCTCAGGGAGACTACTCACCTCAGACATGGGCACCTTTCTACCTTCCCTGGATTGTAGCTGACCCTCCTCCAAGAAATCACTGCTCCAAGAAAAGGTAAATGCCTCCACAATCAGGATTACCTGTCCAACTTCAGCTACTAGAAGAAACCTGGAGGATGTAAGCTTTAAATGTGCAATAAGCAGCCCTTTTGGCATGCCATGTTGGAGTGACCAGTGCAACTTTAACAGTTTAATGCGAGTGTAAGCCATTAATTTAGCATGGTTATTTTTAGCAGCTGTAGAGGTAAGGAAGAAATGGTGCTTGCAGAGCCAAGAAAAACATAAATAAGGGTGGTGTGGTCTCTCTGTATCCCCCCCTTGCACTGGCACCATGGTGCTGACCTGCCGTGCCCTCTTCCACACATGGCTCCATTGTGGCCCCCCACACCCCAGAGGAAGTCAAAACAAGTAATGAGCTTTTATTTTCATATATACTGGTGGTGTTGGGTCCACCAGACACCTCATGTCATGCAGTTTCTCTCTCTGCATCTTCCCTCCTTCTGTGACGTAGCAACCTCAAAGTGTCACCGAAAGAATTTGGCTGCGAAGACCTTGAGTTGCCCCATCCCACAGTTCATGTATATACATGTATATCTGTATATACATATAGATATATGTAATTGAGCAGAAGCTCCAGAGTGTGAAAAGCTACTCGGGGTCAAACCCAAAAGCAAGTCACTACTTTTACCTACCTCACATCACACCACATGGCATACACACCCTTCTCATCGTGGGTGGTCAATTTACAATGACATTAAGAGGGAAAGAAGATCTTCAGGCTAAATGTGTTACCATTTATTTTTGAAAGCAAGTGAAAAGGCAGAGCTCAATTTACTCTGTGCCTAACCTAGGATAAACCCTATTTTCATGGAAAGAAACAGTTGATGAGATAAGTACATACAGAAGAAAGAAGGATGTGGAGTTTAGCTGCAGCTTTGTCACTATGTGTCTAAGCTGGCTTCTGTTGCAGTCAAGAGAAGGGGACGGATACTTCTTTGGGCTCATGATGGCCACTTGCAGCAGGGAATGGGCTCACTCAAGGGGTCCGGCCACAGCATGGCTTTCCTGGCAGAAAAGCATCCCTTGTTGGCAGCTGATGGTCAGCCAACTTGATGGGGCAGGTCAGGAGTCACTGGTGGTGCTGAGCAAAGCCAGTCACACAGGTTTGCTAGGGGAAAGGAAAGCCTTCCCTCTCTGTTCTGGTATACACCCCACCTGGCACCAGCTTTTTTCATGATTTTAAGATGCGAAAATTCACTGGGAGAACTCCCTCAGACAAGTCTGTAACTAGGAAGATTTCTAGCTTCTAGAAAAGAGACATAAAAAGAACAATTGAATGAAAAAAAAATCATATGTGTAAAGTCAAATTCTGCACAACAGAATGGTCAGGAGCATTTGGCAAATAAAAGGAAAACAAACACATTCAGATCCGCAGGCTCCCACAAACCCTGCAGGATGGGCCCAGCTGAAGGGCAGCCCCTCACTGCAGACGCCCTCCTGCATTTCTCAAACTCCATGGAATCTTGGAAGCACATCCACCCACCAAGCCCTCTGGTACCCATCACAGCATGTGACCTGCACTGTGCCTTTGCCTTTCCACACTGGCAACCCTTCCCACCCTCCCTGATTGATGCCAAAGCCCTTGCTCCACTCCCACCTCACCACCAGCTGCCCCCAAACAAAAACACCCTGGAGGCACAAATGGTTGCCTCCAGGATGGAAATATTTCAGCAGTATTTTGCCATTTTGTGCATGAAGAAGGAAGGCCAGTGGTGTGGCAGATCCCCTGGTGCCTTCTTTCCAGGATTTTTCTTTGTACTTTTCAGGTTTAATTTCTCTCTGGAGGTCAAACTGGCCTTGGCAAGAACAGTCTCACACCATCCCATACTGAGGACAACTGAGTAATCAGAAAAGCTGGTCATCGAAGAGAAGGGGCTTCTGAAACTTCACTCTCTGCAGGGCTGACAGTTACCACAAACATTTATACCCTATTTTGAACTTAAAGGTGTCTATCAAGTCTTGTGTCAAAGACTCAGCCATCTGGTTCCTTCTGGCACAGCCAGAGACAGGATCAGTTACAGGCTTTATGAGTGCAAGGTCATCCCACACGGCGCAGCAAGACACCTACCTGCCATGAAATCTCCAGCATCCACGGCACCTCCAGGAAATCCACCTTGTCCAACACAGATCCTGCCCAGCCTACAGCTCCACATCAAGGGAGCCTCCTGCACTGGGGCTCTGGCAGGCAGCAGGGCTCGAAGGAGGGAAGGGGGGATGCAAGTTGGAATACAAAACTTACAGAAAAGTTAGGATTGCTCAGACAACTCAAAGGGAGAGGAGTAAAAGGGGAATGAACAACTGGGGTAGAGGAGCTTTAAAAAAAAAAAAAAAGGAAAAAAAAAGAAAAAAGAAAAAATTCTGGGAGCCATCAGAGAAACTCTATTAAATTCCCTATTCAAATCTGTGAAATTTCCTGTCAACGTTTGTATCTGTAGTATCAGAGGATGATTCTAACCCTCATGTAAGAGCATCCAAAAATGTTAATTACAAATAAATATGAGCAGAACATAAATACTGATTAGCTTAGTAAATTTTCTAGTATGTGCTTCCAAAGCATGCAGTACCCCAAGTATGCTTAATTTAACAAAAACACTGAATACTTAGTTTTGGCATTTAATAAATCCTTATGCAATAAATATATTGTATACTTCTGTTATCATGCACAGATGACATAAATACACACCTGAAAATGTCTTCCTTATGGAGAATTAATAGAAAAAACCCTACCAAAAGAAGTCTCACAATTTTAAATTTGAAGTAAAAATATAAGTAATTAAACCTAACACCTACTGAACTGCAAGCAATTAGTGTGGAAACATGCATCATTAATGATGACATGACCCATAAGAATAGATATGTGTAGGTCCTGCCTTGCAAAGCCAAGCTCATACATCTCTTTATTCCCTCCAGGAAATAAAAGATCCTGATCTCCAGGACCTGACTTTCTTAGATACCTGCTTGAAAATGCTGCTATCCAAGTGCTTAAATATGAGCAGCTACACTGCCCAGCAGCTCAGGAACCTGCACTCCTGGGTTTTCAGAAATTACATGGATAGGGAGCTGGTGCAAATAGTGAAAGATTTGTTTCCTAATTGTCTTTTGTTTTTAAGTATGTCCTTCTCAAATATTTAACATGCAAAACAAATGCACATGAAACAGCCTCAAACCGTTTTTTTTAGGGTTTTTAAGAGAAATATCTACCTTCAAAATGCAAGAGACAAAGGCAAATCAAGCTGGGTTTATCACGGTGCCCTCTTCTGGCCCTTGAAAAAACAGTCGCCTTGCTGTCCCCTGGTGTCTGCTTGGAAGAGGCATCACAAGGAGCATCTGCTTGTGCAAATCGATTTATTTATTAAACTGGCCAGAAAATACTATCATAGACCATTCTAGATACCATACAAAACACGTTTAAAAATCCTTCAGTTATGTATGGGTTTATAAAAATAACTTACAACACTATTTTAGAAATCTCAGTAGAAATACAAGAATTTGTTAGCAGGTAGGAATTTAGGCATGAGGCATTCTGCCCACAGGGCTGGGGAATTCACTCCCTGTTCACACTGCACTACTGAACTCCCAAGAACCATTTAATAAAAGTAATCCAAACATTTCTGCTAAAAGAGAGGGAAATGCAAAAACAGATCACAAAACACATTCATCTCCATTACAAAGAGCCACTTTTGCCATTTCTTGACAAGTAAATATGCAGCTTATCTAACACAGGAGGGATATTCAAGAATCTGGTATTTTCACTGAAACCTCTGTTTTAAAAGTATTGTTTTCTTAATTAAATATAAAACAGAGCACACATGGAACTAAGTAGAATTTTTAGACCCTATCTACACAACAGATTTTTCACTACTGGTTTTTGGAGTTTGGCTGGAGGGTTTGGTTGGTTGGTTGTTTTGGAAGATGTTGTTTGGTTGTGTAATTTTTTTGATTCTAAGGGCTCACTAATCTCCAGGAAATCTCAATACTTTTGTGTTCAAAGTGGCCAGTTTAGACCTGAAACAGTGCAGGTTATGGCAGCTCACCGGGAAAGAAAAAAATTTACTCAAATATAATAAAGTTGCACAGAGTTCTTGGAAGGGCAATTCATTCAACACTGGAATTCTGTCAGCTCCAAATCAGATTCATTATAATCACATAAGCTTCAGGAAGAGCTAAGATCATCACATCTGTGTTATATGCATGATTTCAGGGAAGAAACACAACAACTTTCTGTATCAAAAGGCCTTAATAAATTATTTTCCTTTCTCACTGAGAAGAATGTTTTCACAAATAAGGCTCTCTAAATAAAAAGTCACAACGAAGTCAGTTTGGAAGGCAAGAAATATGTTATTTTAGGTGGTACTAAACTCTTTTCCAAGGCTATTTTCTTCCTCATGATCAAACAAGTAGAACTTGCCCTCCATAGGCATGTGAGCTGGTAAAGTGTATGTTCATGAGGAGACTGCATTTGCTGTGTCATGACCCAGAACACAGGAGCTATTTTATCTGATACAACTACCTGAACCTGGGCGGGATTTTTCTGAGTTGGGAAGTTCTTTCTTCTGGAAAGAACTAGAAAGCAATGTTCAAGAAAGAAACTAGAGAGGAATAAAGCCAAACAAAAATAGTTGTTGTCCAGCTGTGCTAGCAGTTCTTCCATCACTGCCCACCAGACAATGCAGGCTTCAGGCTATGACTTCATGAAGGCATTCATTAAATGCCCTGCTAATCACCAACTCGACAGTCAGGATTCCCATTGCATTGCTAATTGCCAGCCAGGCACAAGTGGCCAACTCCCACAGAGCTCTTCTCCTTAGGACGATGGAATGTCCAGGTTAAGCTCTACACATTTCTGCAGGTGTCCAAGGGCGACTTCTCCCAAAACCTTCTGAATTGCAGGAGTCAGACACTGTGATGAAAGTCAGTCTCTGGCAATAGCAAGCATGGGGGAATTTAACCTCAGCATCCACTCACAGCGGTGTTTTCACCAGAACGCTTAGTCACAGACAGAGTGGTGAATACCTTGGGACAAAGAAGAAAGAAGACTCTTAGTATGGCTAAATTATTTTTTTTTCCTGGAAGATTAATTTGGGCATGATGCTCAAAACAGCAGCCATTTCTTAAAGTAAGAAAATAATAATAAAAATCATACATTTTAAATCCTTGCCATTAAACAGCACACACACATACAACTAACTTTTGTTCTCTTCATTTAGCTTATGTTCTTCCTTTTACAGTGGAAAAGAAAGAATTGAGGCAGTCACATGTCTTTATACCACCTCTCGTCTTAATGCTCCCAAGTTTTTACAGTGGGAACAAGCTCAGCAATAATAAACTCCTGTACACCTAATGAATGAGTGTCTTTATGGCTCAAAGAAAACGTCTTTGTTTGGGAAAGTGAAGTTAACTCAAGGCCTGGCCATTTGGAGAGAATTTTGCCTTTGTGCCTTTCTAGACATTACAGAAATGTGGAAGTGATTGCTGATGGAGGTATTATGTCTGGGATCTGTGTCATCTCGACAATAGCTGTGGAAACACTGGGTAAAACCAGTTTGAAAAATTCCAGTCTTTACTGCTTTCAAGTCACATTAAAGAAAATAACATATATATATATTATTCCTAAATAATTATTGTAAAATTAACAGATTAAAATTTGGGAAGGAAAATTCTACAAAAATTTGCTTAATACTGGTACTTTACTATGCAAATAATTGCATGTTTTTGCATACATATAATATAGAAAGGAAAAAAGGAATCAAAACCACTGTTATCTAAATGCTTCAAAGTTGCAATAATTAGTTATCATCAAAGACATCTCTCAGGAAGAATAAACTCAGCATAGAATAAACTACATACACATTTCAGCTATGCAAATAACACTGAAGTATCTAAAGATAATGGGGATCAGAAAGACCTCTCTTTCTCTAAGTAGAAGCTTTGCTGCATTAAGGCTGCTAGCAGCTCTTCAGAGGACAACATCAATAAATGATAAACCTCTTCCACTTTCTATAAGCACATAAAGCATTATACACAAATCAGGAAGATAAATGCATGTCTAATATAAATGGCATAAGAACAGTGACTTATCTAAAATATAGTGCATGTCTTGAGAGAAGGGTTTGAAGACTTTATTTCTGATCCACAGCCCAACAACATAAGGGAGTCTTCATTTATTGTTATTTCACTTCAAAGGACTAAGATTAAAAAGCACAAAATTTATCTGCTTTCCTCCTGGCCAGACTGCAAGCTCCAGGTGTGGGAGGGGACCACACTGCTCCCTAGTAAGCCAGCTGGAGTCATTTGATAATTGTAGGAAACGTGTATCTTTTGATAGAATTTGTTCGTTACTTAGGTGAAGACAAAACCTTAGATCCAATGGCTGGAAAGCCATCATTAGCTACCTGGAAGAACCACCCCAGCTTTCAAAAGACAATTTCTCTTCATCACAGACCATCAATAGTACCCCCCTGAATTTCAGGAAGCACAGTGCAGTTGAGGCTGAGATGTAATTCTCTGTAAGGCTGAGGTCCTACCAGTTCTGCTCTTGCAGTTATTTGGACTTAACCTTGCAAGAAATTCCATCCTGAGCTCCTGTTTTCTGCAGAATAAAATGCTGTTCCAAGAAGAGAAGGGAAATCTGGCTCTAATTTGTAAGCAGCGAGAATGGGACCCTCAGTCTTAAGGTTTTCTTCAAGTGGAATAAAACCATGTTTCATTAATTGCTAAGGAGACTTAGCAATTAATTAGTACTAGTGGCAGTGAAGATGTCAGCACCTGACCCTGTAACACTGCCCCTTTCCTGTTCAAATCAGACTTCATTTTCTTTAACTTTTACAGGGATGTAACAAAAATAACAGTGATATTATCCATCGTTCTATGTATCCAATATGCTCATTCCTCACAAATCCCAGTTTTCGAGCATTTTTCTAATCAAAGAGTGCCATCTTGCACTTTGATTTTTGTTTACTGCTCAAGAGATTAAATTAAGTAAAAGCTGTCACTTTTGAAGACTGTCACTAAAAATGATCGCTGTTCCCTGGAGCTTTTAAATGGCATATTTCTCCTGAGCCAATTTCTTCCTCCCCCACTCAAACAAATATGATTATCTGAAATTACCTCCCTGAATTATGTCTAATCATCATTCTATTCAGTTTCAATTTTAGCAGCTCAGATGTCCAGAATAAATTATGACTCTCATCCTCTCTTCACACTGCATATGCTAATACCCCACTTGAGTTCACAGGTTTGAATGCCTCCCTCAGAGATCCCCCTCCACAGGGCCCCTGGGAAGATAAGGACCTGCTAGCCCTCCTCAAGGGCCTCCAAGAATGCCACTACATGGTACTACAAAGAACAGAATCTGTGTTGTGGATACTTTGTAGAGGATTCAGGTTGCTAGCAGTCCTTATGGAGCCCTTATTACATTGCTTTTACTAAACCACCTAGAAAATAGGAAATGAGAGGTGGATGTCACTTGTGCAGAGGAGCATTCTGATGCTCCCTTGTACTGCTTTACTTCTAACACAACCAGAGATTCTGTATGAAGACTTCCACAGGTCATAAACAAGCTTTCAGGGATCCTCAGCTAACATAAACTGGTCCTAATGCTACTAAAATCAATCTCTGATTTACATCTGGGAGGAGCTGTCTCACACCTGCTAGAGAAAATTGAGCTCTTCATTAAAGAGGAACAGCAAGATAAAAAGAAGAAGAAATATTTGTGTGGCTTCATGAATTGAAGGCCTACAGGATAAAGAAAAGATCTTTAAGAGGAGAGAGTTTAATAGAAAAATTGTCATGTAGCTGGTCCCCTTTCCCAGCACCGGTTTGTAAGCCTATTTTGGGTACACTAATCTAGCTTTGACAACCACTTTAGCAGAAATAGTATTTGAAGCCTTCATAATCTTGAGTGGGATAAAAATTCTATACTTCCCAGTAGAGAGAGAACTGGATTAAGGGAAGCCATAAACTTTTCACAAATGAACACAATTTTTAAAAAAATTTTTTAAAAATCCCAGACTAAGCCTAAGTGTTAGAATGCTAAATATTAAAACCAGATCATTTCCTCTCCTTTCCTCCCCCCAACCTTTCTGCAAATTTGGACCTCTTTAATAGAGCTCTGTTATTCGGATTTCCAACACCTTACCCCAGAATGCCATGAAAGCTGGGCTTTGAGGTGACTTTGTATACAAACCTCTGCACAGACAGGATGAATTCCTACGGTGTTGTCCAGCTGTTCTTTTGTCAACCCACATTTAATAGCAGCTGCAAATCCTTGGGTGATTTCTCCAGCATTTGGACCAAGGACATGGAAACCAATGACCCTCTCCTAAATGCCAAAGACAATCAAATGCAACACAGCCATGAATTCAGTTCTCTTTAGACAACGTGTAAAGTTTTCTTATTCAGAGTATATAATTTAATCAGCTCACAAAATGTATCACAAATTAATGTAACCACTAAAATGTGTACTATCATTAGCACCAACAGATGTGAGATGCTGTAATTTTGTTCTCTCTCTCCAAAGGTTCAACTAGGAACTCATGAGTCAGCTTTCTAACAAAGTTTTGTACAGGAGTACATCAAGAGCATGCAAATTTAACACACATCCCATGGTCTGTGCTCAATTACCTATGTCTGAAATTTTATTCAGGTGAGTTATTCCACTCATGCCAATAGAACACTTGCCTAAGTAAAGGTGAGCACCCTGCATTAAGGTTTTCAATATGAGGGCCTGTGGTAGGTGGCTACAGGGTCTGTATCTGTTGAAGAATTTTCAGTTTGATAGCTGCTCACAGGAAAGGACCACAAGCTGAAGTTGTAGCCAACCAGACATGGCAAGAAGTCTGTTATAACTGAACTGTCAATGACTCTTGTGGCAGTGTTGGCTTTCAGTGGGAGATAATACACTTAGAGACTGGCAAAAAACCCATCCAGTTACAAGGAAGGTACTTTTCACACTGCTCCTCTCTATACTCCTGTTCAATTGCAGAACACATCACACTGCACATACATCCTCAGAAAACACCCAGCAGAACAAGCTGTACTGACCTGACCTGCTTTTCTTAATGAGAGAAACATGAAAATTTAGCACATGTCACCTGCTGTGGGCTTTAGTGGCCTTCAGGGAATTCATCAGTTTTTGGTGAGCATAGATGTAGCCCAGTTGAGTATCAAAAGTTACCTGCTCTTCCTGCTAAATAGCACATACATTGGGTATAGTGCATACTACTGAAAGATTATTATTCTTTCAGTAAGTCTGAGGACTGAGATTTACCACAGGGTTTATTTAAATAAGAAAAGCTATAACTGGGTAATAAGTAAAATGGAATTATACTTATTTTCCTTTAAAAAATATGGACATATGTCAAAATAAAACCATAGCAATGAAATCAAGGCAATGAAAGTTTTAAATAGTTACTGAACTATTTTTTTTCCAGGGTAACTTTCAATACTACCCCTAGATGTTTAAACAGGTTTCAAATTTTCAGGACAAGAAGTGAAAATAAATTAATGAAACATTTTAAATCACCATTAAACCTTTGCATTTTCTTAAGTGACTCTGGATTAGAGCACAGCCAGAGGTTCTAAAATACCTTCCACACTAATGCAAACTCCTCCAGAAAGAGGAGATGGACAGGTTTCCAAATTTTACAAAATGTTGACTAGATGCTTAGAAAGACTGCAGGAAGATAAATCTGTATCTAAGAAAAATGAGTATAGATTAAGTAAATTTTGTTTTTTTCTTATAGCACAGATAGCTATATCACCATCTTAACAGGAATATATTTTAATAGAATATTACTCTTCATAATAATTTATATTAATAAAATCAACTACATTTTATTGAACAGGTGATGATTATTCTGATATGGGCACACCAATTTTTCTAACAGGCTACTAGTTCTGCTTTTGCTTCAGCAGGTACTGTACATTTCCATGGCCAGGAAATTTGATCCTAGTCCAAGGATAATCCTGGCATTATTACCCTAAATGGGATTTGTGCAGGCAAGATACATTATCCTGTTAGAACAAGCTCAAGAGTTTTATGAACACATGTGAATTTGGAGAGGTTACAAATTGTGATAGCTTTTGAGAGACCTCAATTTCAGAGAGAAGAGTCTCCCAGAAGAGAATGTCTAAGTCTGGTGAGGAGAGAATAAACCAATAAAATTCCTAAACATTTTTACATGCATTGATTTGCTCACTTCTCAAAGTCAATGAACAGTCTTAAAGATCTCTACTTCTTATTTTACATATATGGAAGAAGTACCATATACAAATAGCAATGGCAGAATTTTGTATTTTACTGGGAGTTGCTTTTGTATGCACAGAAATATGCATCACTATAAATATTTATTACACTTCAAAAGGTAAGCAAATTTAAATTAATTTTAATTTGTTAAAAACAGCCTATTTATAGCTGTTGTATCATCAACAGTTTTATGATAAACATTTAGATATTGTTTTCCTGGGAAGGAAAGATGCACTTACGTTATCTTTAATATTGCAAATTATCTTTGCATAGCATTTGTTGTTATCTCTGGATGGCACAGTCCACTCCAGTGGCCAGAAATGACTATGGTACACCTAGAAATAAAACACAGGTTAAAAAAGAGTTGTCTAATTTCCAAGCAGAGAGCATGATCTTCCAAAAGCTTCCAGATTATCCTAAATAATGAGCTATGTGCACAGCATTTAGAACATCTGAAATCATTATGATACGCTTTTCCCTTAATGAATGCCAAAGACAGAAGTCTCTATAAACCAAGTACTAGTGTCATCCAATAATTAAAAAAAGAGAAGCCATAAGAATATTACACTTCCAGAACACAGTTCACCATGCTCTTATTAAATTACAAAATCACAAGTGACTTAATAATCTTACTGAAGCTTGCAAAAACAAAAGCCAATAAGGTGACACAAAGAGGTCAGAATACACCAAATGAGGACTTGGCCAGAACACAAATTCTTCTGGGTGCACATTTTAAAATATGAAATGCTTTGAAAATCAAAAGCGCATTTTCCAGAATAAAAGGCCCAGTGTTTCACATATAACATCAAGAATTTCACTCAATAACAAAAATTTGACTGGGTATATACAAACTTTGTGGGCAGAAAAGCATTTAAGCCTTTGCCCTGTGGTCAGGTTAACAGTATTTTTCACACTGCCATTTTGAGTTGTATTTACTTATTTTCCTCCACAGTCCAAATCAGAAAATGTCAGCTAAGAGGAGGACAAGTTCTCAGCTTCATGCACTACCACTTACCTGCTTATTTCTGTAAATAATGCTCCTCAGGTGATATTTGCAGGACATAAAAGTTCAGTTTATTGTGAGATTTCCTCCCCTCATGCTTTCTGTAGTGTGGTCAGTACAGCATTTTGGAAGAACAGCCTCAGGCACTAAGTGCTTATATTTGTCTAATTTCACTCCTGACCAGCAATCCCAAGGAATGAAAAGGGATTACTTACATGAGTAAAATTAAGCATATCTTTGTACAGTCAAAGTAAACAGGAAAAATGAGTGTAACATTTGGCTTTATAAAGTAAAAATCACTATGGTAAGGAATTTGCCATGCTGTAGGTACAAAAGCTCCACTTTGTCATTAAAACCAGTGCGTTGCTTCCAGCATATACCTAGTTTAAAATTATCCTGAAGTATTTTCAGACACAAAGAAACCCTTTTTCTATTTTTTTTAAACCAAACATTCCACCTTTAAGCCTCTCTTTGCCAAAAATAGAACATATCTGCAATTAGAGCTATTGGAATTGAGAATTATTTTTATAACATGTCTAGGAACAGCCAAGGAAGACAAAAAATGTACCTAGTCACCTCCTGTCCTTACATCAGAGCACAAAATGGTGTTTTAATTTACTCTTAACATTATTTTAAGTTACAAATTGGAAAACTAAAACCCAGATGAAATTATGGCATTTACCTCAATGTTTTCCTCCCCAAATTTCTCCACTGCGGTCTCTTCGGAGTACCCACAGGCTCCATACTCCAAAGGAGTAAATACAGTAGTTGGAACATTCACGTAGTCACACTGTATGGCATTCAAAACAAAACAAAAACCCACACAACATCAGTAATAAAACCAGCATACAGTAGTCTGAAACACAGCAAGAAAAGCTTGATTATTCACAATTCTGAAAGCTCTTTTGTTTTTTTTTAATTGTCTTAAATTAAGGTACAGTCTTGTGTTTGTCCATTGCAGAGGTGTTAATTAGAGCAAGAACAAAAAGACAGCTTAAAGCCACACTAACATCAGTATGCATTGATTAAGTGGAAAAGGAAATTCACTGCCCCATTTTAAAAATGTACCAGATCACAGGCCAAACTGGAGATAAAATTTGCCTGTTCAACCACTTCTACAAAGCATACTATTTTTGGCTGGGGATGCTGCAAGGGCACCACTACCATTCAAAACTCATTTTTCATCAGCTGTGGCCTAGGTGATGCCAAAAGAACCAATGACATGTAGCACAGGCATTCGGGGGCACAGTGAAACCTTGTCACTTCTCCCAGTTTTGTATCATCTCCAAATTTTCTGAGGGTGCATTTGTTCTCAGAATACAGATCCATTAATTTAGATGTCAAACAGCACTGGACCCAAATCCAAGCCTGTGGCACACAGTGACTGGCTTTCAGCTGGTCTCTGGAATGCTGGTCACTGCCTTTTAAGCTTGTCTGTTCAGCCAGTTTTCAACCCACCGCACTGGCCACTTACCCAGCCTGCAATTCATCCCTTTGCCCATGACAATGTTATGGAGACAGCGTCAAAAGCCTTCACTAGACTCAAAATTAACAAACATCCACTGCTCTTCCCATATACACCAAATGAGTCATTCTGCCATAGCAGACTAGCAGGCTGGACAGCGCTACTTCAGGTCTAGCAATTTTATTTTCCACATATTTCAACTCTAATTAATTTCCTTTGTGACTGGGGATCAGCTAAGATGCTGACTACTGTTCTTGCCCTGCCTATCCATAACACCTCGTTACATTTCAATCACCTTCTCCAGGTTTGTTACAAAGGCAGTATAAGCCACACTCCCATTTTTTTAAAGTAGTTACTTGTTTATTGGATTCACTGAATAAGAATGCTTCCTTTGGCAGCATAACAATTTTTGTACCTTGACAGACTTATCTGGCATAAAATGTAAATTAAGACATATCCATAGCACTGCAGCAATAAAAAACTTTGGCTTGTACTACAGTTTCTTAAACCTTGCCTGGCTAATTCAATGACATTATGCACACTGTTTCAGGATTCTGTTACTGGAGTACCTGCCAACATAAAACAGACAACTCAATCAAGCTCTAAATCTGGCTAGTAGTTGAACTTGCTATGAATACAGCAGGCTCTGAAAAGAAGAAACCTTTATGGTCATGCCATATGGTTACGAAGGTGAGACAAGCACCCATATCAGTGTAACAATTCTTTATAGGCACTCTCCTTTCCTTCTGGTTTAAACATAAGGTGAAAATGAGCACCCACATTGCTCCCATTTGAACAACCATAACCTGGCTGAAACCCAGAACTGCACTAGTACAAAACATGAACACTGAATCCACTAATTCAGCTACTCAGGTATTAACGTGCTGAGTTACTGGGACATCTGATCTTTGTATCCACATTCAACTACAATTAGGACTTCATATTATATTGAAAACATACAGATGAGAAGTGAAAAAAAATTCATGAAAATAACACTGAAAATTAAGAACATCACAAACTTCACTCTATTTAGGGACTGTAGGTAGGTTTAGTAAACTGCTTTTGAATTAGTGTTAAAGCACTTAACAGGATGGGAAAGATTGCTGACTTTTAGGGAAGGCAGTAGAATTAAAAACAAGTTAAATGATCTCTGTTAATTTCATTATCATTATACTCTGAGAGAAAACGAAACCCTCTTAATAGGAAAAAAAAGAGACTACTGCTTAATCCACAAGGTATTAATTTCATCCTACACAATTAGCCAAACACATCTGCAGTAGTATCTTTGCCAGGGGAAAATTAAAATGATCATCAAAGCTAATCCTTAAAATTCTACTGGGTTTTCCACAAGCACTTAGTGCACTTGCACTGTGCAGTTAGAAGCAGAGCAGTGACAGTGTTTCGTGGCAACTGGTTCCTTACCTTAGTGGTTGCCCCAGCATAAAGCCTCTGAACTAACAACCTTCCTGCCTGGATTGCCACTGGTGTGAGTTCCAGCTTGTCCTGCAGGATATCTCCGATAGCATAGATATATGGAACGTTTGTCTGCTCCTCGTCATTGACAGGAATTTTTCCCGTTCTGCAATTGGAATTAACGAGAAAAAAGATCTAATTGTTCTGCTGTGAAGGCTGGAGGTGTAAATAATCTTGTAGGCCCCTTAGCTTTAAGAGAAAGACTTGTATGTGAAGTATGAGGGAAAGAATTCATATTCATGATCTTACAGACTCGGACAGGAATATAAAACAGGGCAAATTTGACCAAAACTACAGGATTTCACACACTGGATAAGGAGGTAGCTTGAGAAGCTGCAGTTCATCTCCTGAATCACTGAGGTGAAGCATAAACCTCTTCCTGAAACACCTTCTACCACCAGTTGAGCTGTGTACTGGCAACTTTCAGGAATGACAGGAAGAGACATTCTCCAACTCCATTTGTAGGACAAAACAATTTTTCCTCTACTGAAATTTCAGTCCAGTGGCTGAAGCTGTTTATAGAAACTTATCCTTCAGGGTCCTACACAGAGACAGGTCAAGCTGTTACACACCCTACCTAAGGGACAGCCAGCAAGCTTTTTAGCTGTAAGTGCACTGAGCTAATGGAAGTTTTTAATTATTAATATTTCCTACTTCATCAATAAATGAGATAGTGCAGTGATCGCCACAGGAAACACACGTAACAGGGAAACCTAATCAGACAGATGCAGAAACAGTCACACAGTTACTTGAGAGTCTAGTGGCAATTCCTATATTAAAAATCCAACTTCCTCAATTTTACACTTGTTAAAAATTATACATTTTATGCTAATAGCTTTACAGTTCATTCTGTTAAACTAGTAATAGGTGTTCTGACATCAGAAAAAAGTGTACTGTTCTACAAGCCAACATGGATCTGCCAATTTTGAGCGGACCAAAATTTCCACTAATTTGAAATATCACAATTGTTCCCCTTGACAACATCAGTTAGTGCATTCATATATAAAAACTCTGCATTGGTCAAGGTCATAGTCCCTTGTCTTCTCTTCAAAGGGAAGATCTCTGAGGACCCACATGCCTGCAAGATGTTTTAGTTACCAATATTGAAAATGTTACTGATAGCTCCACTCCCTGGTGCAACAACCTCACTACATTAAACATCAAATACTCTTCTACAGAAGACACAGATTGTACCCAAGGGCTGCTTCAAGGCAAGAAATAAAGCCCTCCAAACCTAAAACACATCAAGAATTGCACCTGGGAGTTTAAGTAATGCTACTTGAACCTTATCTTTCAAAATACCATATAGTAGCTTTTACATTAAAATATAAACAAAATTCACTGCTCTAAAAGCCTGTATGAACAAACAGATTTTTGCTCCAAGAGGTGATAAAAGCAAGAAGATGAAAAACAGAGAGTACAAGAAACAACTGACAGATCCCAGAAAACCCTGTGACTGAAAGAAGCTAAGATAGACCTGTAAATCTAGAAAGAATGAAACAGACACTTTTTTTTCTCCCAGGAATTAGAAATTGCCAGTTCAGCAACAAAAAAGCAAACGAGCAGTACTGTGAGAGAAAATGCAGTTATCTGCTACGTGGTCTCCCATCCAAGTGTACACAAAGAGGGGATAACTTTTTCCTCAAAGCTTTTGGGTGTCTCTGCACCACTACCATTGTAACAGCACACAACACAAGCTCAGCAGTGAGTGGTACACAGACATCTGTCCTTACTTTTCATTGATATTCACTCCGACTTTGTCCAAACCAATTTTTCTTGTGCATGGATCTCGTCCAATTGCCAGCAACACCTGCAAAACAGCAATTCACATGACTGATTTTTAAAAACACAAAAGTGCATTTTCCTTTGGCTATTTTATCTTCAATATATCCTAGAGATTAGTATCTAAGGCTTGGTCACAGTAAGGTGAATACATTTGTTACCCATTGTACATTCACAGAGTTTAAGAAAAACCATGTTACCACCATGACCTAACAATACCAGGTTTTAATGCTAAGATTAAAAACAGACAAATAGCTTTCCATAGAAGAATACCCCAAAAATATTCTAAACCAATCGGTTAGGGACAGATTCTTTATTTCTTTCCAGTTTTACACCAAGGTATTATCCTGTATCCTTACCAGAGCAAGTGACCAAAATGCTCCATAAAGGAAGGGCTCTTTAGTAAAGAAACTCAGATGATTAAGCAAATAAAAATATCATGAAATAGTATTTTTTTGATCTGAAAATATAATTTACTTATATAGGCTCTCAGCCAATCACTGTCAAAGAATATTATTTTTTGAATATTATTTGTTTGAACATTTGTCCAGGCCAAATTCCCATCTTATCAACTCTGCTATCTTAACAAATCGTGTTCCAACTTTTGCTATCACAAGGAAAATTGCTGCATGCTTTGTAGTCTTGGACAACTGCCCAGATAACTATATAATGCTTCTCATATGACAACTAAGAACTGTCCTGAAGGAATCCCAAGATCTCCTTCAAGTCTTACAGATGATCAAACACATCACATCTTCAGAGCTGAAGATCTTAAAATGCAGCACACACAGCTCACCTCTTCTATGAGGAGTGACAGCATTTCAGTGATGATGTAGCAATAAGAAACCAAAAGTTTGCTTAATGAAAGGATGGTATTGATTTCCTTG
Organism: Ploceus nigricollis; assembly: GCA_013399945.1. NCBI lineage: Eukaryota > Metazoa > Chordata > Aves > Passeriformes > Ploceidae > Ploceus > Ploceus nigricollis. Next base: position 429,869 of record VXBC01006471.1, read on the forward strand.
CTAATAAGCTTTCACTATTATGGACTAGAAAAACCCCAGTATTACAACCCTGTGCAATAGCTGTGCTGCCATCGTTAAACTGTTTCACAGTACTGGCTCCCTCATGCACTGAGGTGTGTCCTTGTTAGGGGATGACTGCTGTACAGGTAAACGAGGTCACTGGCACACAGTATTTGCAGTCTGAAGTCCCAGGCTGGCAAAGGCCTGTCTTTATGCATTCTGTGTGGTTCCAGATACTCTATTCACAACTTTTATTTTCTCCTTTCAACACCAAGGCCTATGAAAATGAGTGGAGTGAGGTGTGATGGAAACAGTCAATCAAACATACAATACCACACCTGCACGCTGCCATTTTACTGTTTTACGTGTGTAATGAAGCTTCCAGACTGACTTGCCACAGGGCATTAGCTGTGTTTGTGAAGATGTGTCAATAACAGGTCTTGAGAGGACATGTCACCCGTTTGTTTGACTCCTGCACAGACCATTGTTTTGTGCTAACTACAAAACATGCCCTAATTACTATGAAAGCTATTATAAATCATTACTTATCATTTATTACAAATGGGAAAAAATCCTGCAACTGATTCCACAGGACCAAGCTCATCTACACTTCTAAGCTAAGAAACAGGTTTCAAAAGCAATACAAAAGGATTTGGCAAGGCAAAATAACCATTGACTTTGGGACTTTTATTTCCAGATTAATTACCTGCTGATTGTGTACAATTAACATATTGTAATGACTAAAATAATTTTTAAAAATCTAAAGTGTGGATAAAAACACCCCACAAAATATCAACATTTAATGGAAGGCTATTTCACATTCTTCATGCATATAGACAGGACTCACAGTATTGTATTCCCCTTCAATTATTTGGTCCCCCGTTGTGGACTTGGCTGTAACTTTCAGTACTCCAGGAGTTCCTTCCTCAACACGCTCAACCTACAACATTTTGGGGGTTGGATGGGGTAAAAAAAAAGTTTCAAATAAAAATAGACAAATGTATATTTTTCCCTCCAAATATCATTGAGAGAGTTTTAACCATGATCTAAAATTAGGCATGTAATCTAAAGATTCTTTACATGTCTACTTGCATATTTTAATGTGTTTTTTTTATGTCCCTGCATTTGTTCTTATTACCAACACAACAAAATCTCATTTCTGTTTATAGAAGTGGACTGATGGTTAAGTTCTTGTCCAAGCCCATCATATGACCTGTTGTATTCACTGGGGACAGGGGAAGCGAGTAGAAAGGAAACTCTTACAAGGCCTGGAAACACCATCAGACATTTTCTCTGAGTGTTGCCATCATTCCCTCCATGGGAAGCCACTGTCATAGAAAACCCTCAGCAGTACATACAAGAGACATGTAAGTGTGCAACACTTAACATAATTCTGGGAAATTTTAGTGTCATCCTACAGATGAAAAGGTACTTTCCAACAACACCCTTGCTCCTATTTCATGTTCAATACTTAGAGGCAGAAAGAGCAAAGTTTCTGAAGAAGAATTTTATTTCTGTCCTTTTTTTTTTTAATTTAGAAAAGCCAACTGTGCCATCCTACCAACCTTAAAGGATCACTGTGCTAAACTGCTTCTGTTCAAAGGCAGCATTATTTATAATAATTCATCTTCTGCCTTCAAAAGTCCCAACAAAAGGTTTTAATAAGCACAACATACATAACTTCAAACACAATGTTTGAAAGAGATGAGAAAACCTGCTAAAAACCTACCAAGCAACTTAAGCTGAAGGATATTCTCAATCAGAAACAGGGCCAAATATTTTATTCCCATTGAAATCAAAGACATATAGTGAAGGGACAGGGTAAAATACACAGAAGTGCATTTTGTGACTGTGGCGATGGACTGCTCATCACAGGATGCGTCTGCTTGCCAGTTAGTTGAAATGATCTGCATCTAAAAACAGCTTCCTTCTTTCTCATTCCCCATTAGAGCTTACAAAAGGCCATGTCTGCAACAAAACCTAGATAATCATCCCTACTTTTCATACAGCATAGGATTTATCCAACAAAAACCTGCATAAAAACTAAGTTCTGGAAACATCCATTTTGTCTTCTCACAGGAACTCTCATTCTGTGAAAGAGGCTCAGACCCACAGTAGGAACTGGCAAGAGCATTTTTAAAGCTGCTCTTGATACTGCTAAGAGTGAAAATGAACAGTCTTCACAGAATTTAATGTTTTAATCTCCAAAGTGTTAAACTCAGCAGCACGCTGGTTTAACACCAAACTGAAATTGCTTAACACATGATTTGCTATTTCAAAATAATTACAGACTATTGTGAAAAAATCATAAAGAAAAATACTGTTAGCACCCTCTGAAGATTTTGATAGGGCAATTTTGCATTAGAAAAGCTCCAGAACTTCTAATCTGGTTTAAATTCAACCTGAATTTACCTATACATGTATGTAAGTAGCTGCATGAGTATTCTTACTGAATTCAACAAAAATCGAGCAAGTATTTAAGGACTCTGCCAAGTAAATGATACAGATGATACTTCTAAAGCCCATTTACTTTTCTGGATAGTCCACTAATCCTCAGCATATAAACACAATTTGTTGGCTGAAAATTTGAAAATTGGCAATGAAAAACTGAATTATTTGTGATGCACTGGACCCTGATCTTAGAGGAAATTACGTATCTTCATTATAGGCCTGCATGAAGAACCAGGACAAGCAGGTGTAAAGTTTTCAGTGCAACATATAGTAACCCAACTAATTCTGATAAAAACAATGAACTTCATAATCTCACAAAATTTTAATATTAAGATTAAATTATACCTTTCAATTAATTAAGTTTCAAGGAGTTAGTTTAAAACAAAAATTAACCCATTTTATGTCACAGCAGATACTGTAATAAAAGTTCAACTTTTGTATTAATTAAAATAATTTACATCTTGAAACATTATGGTTGGTACATCCCAATCAACTGCAGTCACTTTGAGCCTACCTTGATTGGCACAAACTCCCTAATGAAGTTGACTCCATGTTCTTTCATATATTCACCAATTCTGTTTGCCATGTCCTGGTCAAATCCTCTTAAGAGAATGGATCTCACCATTACAGTGACATCTAATCCAAGACCTGCAAGAAATCCTGCACACTCCAAGGCAACATATGAAGCTCCAACCACCAGGGTTCTCCCTGGACAGTAAGGCAGAGAGAAAAGGTCATCACTGGGGAAAAAAAAAAAA
>VXBC01006471.1:433082-451989 GCA_013399945.1 Ploceus nigricollis
AGAGAAAAAGGAAATTAGAGACAGTCAGAAAAATGTACTGTGCTTTATATTTATCTAATTTTTTTCTGTAAGGATAGAACTTTATTCCTTTTCTTGCTCACAAAAAAAAACCCTGCTTAATTTTTTGGAGGTCCATCTAGAATACAAAATCAGTGTGTAACAGATGAAAAAGTTATATTTAGGAATAAACATAAAAACAAAAGGATCATGAAAACTCTGAATCACCACGAAAATGTGGAGAGTTTTTTATTTACAGAAATTCAGGACAAATTGTTGAAAAAGGTAAGTGTTTATTTCCCCTCTGAATCTTGCTTTAAATATTTTGCTGCAAATTTTAGCTCCTGAGAACTTAAAGTGTAAGGGGTTCAGCTTTAAGATAAAATACCATCACCACTTTGGAGATTTATCCTTTTGCTAAAGCATTATACACAGTGCCAGATATACACAGACAACAAACCACAGTAACAGGCAAAGAGAGAAGTATGAAATTATGGAAAACATGCTCCTTTGCCTGCTTTTCATTTCTTTCAACTGCTTCATCAAGCTACATCAGTTCTACCACACTTTGGACCTAGGCTACAAAACTAGGGCTTCTCCACAGAGCTAGGACTCATAGAGGCACCACACTTACTCAGCAGACACTTAGAGTCTGGCAATGCAATTCTGTGAAGATTTGAATCTAAAATAAGTGTCCCTTTTTTCAGGGAGATGGAATAAAATGTGATTGTGCAATTAAAGGCTGTAGCATAGCTCTGATACCCCAAGGAACTCAGTGAAGATTACACAGACAGCCTCAATCTGATAGTCTAATTCAGGGACTCCTGACTCCTCCATCTTGAAGCTACTTTAAAGTACCACTTTACAGGCTGTATTATCTGTCACCTTTAATTTCATTATTACTTATTAAAAGGGAAACGTACCACATGGTGTTTTGGTTTCAGAAGAATTGTGCCAATTATTCATTTCATTGCTATAGGTTTGCCAGCCTGTAATTCCAATCTCTGTTTCTACACCAAGTAAGTTAAAAGTTACTCTGATATGAAAACATATTTTATCTTCATATAACATTTTTGCTTGGCATTAGCAATTAACCAGGCACCAGTTTTTTCAGAAGTTGAATTACCTTCACTGAGTAGCTGGGAAAAAAATTGTGCTGAATTTCAAGACTGCTCCAATGCATGAAGACAGATTTATACCAACTTCATAACATCACCAGCTATGCTATTCCCACTTTCCCTAATATCTGAGTACAGAGTTTTCTTTCAAGCACACTGTGCTCCTCAGTATGGGGAAGCATTTACACACAAGGAATGACTTTGTATTCCTCCCTGTTTTTACCTGCTAATGCAATATTCCTTGTCTCCAGGTACACCCAGGTAGCGTGGTCGTTCACCAGTGGCAATGATAAATCTCTCAGCTGTGTACAGCTTCTCAACTCCCTTTTTGTTCGTTGCCTGCATACAAAGTATTAGTGCAAAGTGAGTGTTTTGCAGTCCCACCACAGGAAAAATGATTCTATTTGAAAAGCATCCCTATTCAGACAGCACTACAGGAAGACACAGCAAACAATGGCTATGGAGTACCTTAATTGTGTGTGGCCCAACAAATTCTCCATATGCATTCTCATACGTGACCTTCTTGTCTCTCAGCGCAACCCGATAGCCCCAGTTCAGTGAACCAATGTAATTCTGAACAGATTCTGTCATGGTCATCCAGTTGTGTTTGACTGTCAGAGACAGAAGAAGAAGGTTCATCTTTTAGTCTGAGTTTTTCTTTTTCCACAGCAAAATTGCTATTCTCAAAGAGACTATTTTCATGATCCAGTCTTACTGGGTTTGTCTTACTCCTGCTTTATTTCAGGGTAAATCTACTGAAATTCAAAGAATTACATCAGCACAGATAACATGAGAGGTCACAGTGCAATAGGTATGACTTAAAACATTGAAAATTAAGACTTACTGAATTATTGACAGTTTTATATTGATAGATTTATATTGACAGCTGTGAGCAGGTGACATTGCTCAACAAATGAAGACAATGCATGTCTGAGAGGTGCCTCTACATGCTTCCAAATACAGGATTGTAGCCTAAAAAAAACATAATCCTATAACCATGCACATCAGAGATAATATAAAGTAAAATCCATCTTCTTACATAGTAGTGACAGACACTTAGGGAAAGGAAATCCTTGCTTGTAACTATAAGAAGTTTCTGTCACGCAACCTGCTGGTGTATTCCCTTAGATGTTGTGGTACATTCAGAAATGGAGCAGTACCTTATTGCTTTTGTTCACACAACAGTCTCATCCATTACTAACATGATCAGGAGCTATTAACAAACAGATAAAACATGGAGGCAATAAGCTCCACAGGTTTAGACTTGAAAAACACTTCAATTTATGTGTAATCTCTCAGAAGTTGCCCCGTACTGTCAAAGCCAGCACATGCTGCAGAGCAACAAGCACCTGATTATGAGAACCATCTCAGGATTTTCAGTGCAAATGACAAAACTGGAAAAAGTGTGCTTCTTTACCTTCTTCTGTAAACTGCCACCCAAATTTGCGTGAATCTTGCAAGGCTTGTCCCAGTAAAGCTGCCTGGTGCATCAATTTTTTAGGTATACAGCCCACATTTACACATGTTCCTCCAAGACCTGAGAGAAAGGAACAGAATGTGGTTTTCACATCAGTGTAGCAGATTTCAAACATGAGAATCAGAGTCTCTGAGCAAAGCTCCTTTATAACAGGATTGCAATGAAGAGAAATTTACCCCATGAGCTTCCCTGAGGCGTAGGCTTGACAAAGTCCAGCACCATCACTTTCTTTTCATATTTGGCAGCCTCCTGCAAAACAAATTAAATAAGACACATATCTAAATATTAGAGGTTAAATTTGGAGTAGACGATAACATCATGCATTTCTGAAAAGCTTTGTGACTTTTAATTAAGTTACAATGAATGATTTGCAAGGGAACAGACAGTCATTAATCTTCGGAATTCATCCGTGCATTCAGTAGGAAAAAGAAGATGAAAGGCAAAAAAAAAGCATTCATCCTACCACAAAACAGCATGGCACCAGCTGATACACAGGAGACTCCGTGAGTCCAGCCTCCTCTTCACTCCTCCATCCTGTCACTTTGTTCAGACTATTTCCCAACATACCCATTTACTTTTAACCTATTTAACAAATTCCTAATTAATCCAGTTTTCCCTTCAAAGATGGTTTCTCCAGCATTTGTTTGAAAACACATCAGAAAATGACACAAGCAGTCACATGGCCAAGCATGACAACCTTAATGACTCTATGATCCTATATTTCCCCTAAGAAGTTTCATTAGCAAATCTACAATTAATGCCTGTAAATGATACTGAGAACTATACACTAATTTCATTGCTCCCTTTGTGTTTTTTAAGAAAAAGGCAAAAACTGACAGCAGTAACTGCTGCTATGGAAAAGCACTTAGGCAAGCACTAGGTAGCTGAGAAACAACAATGACAGATTCCTCCCATGAGATGAAGCAAAATAACTTTGCTACTTGGAGTAGCCACAACTATGCTGGCATCATATGATGAATTCTTGGACGTGTGAGCAGTAAGAGCTATATGAACAGGATATTACTCTAAGGCCTTGGGTTTGGTTTGGGAGGAGCTGGACAGCCTTCAGCATTCTGTTACCAGTAATACTTGTTAATCCAAACACTTGACAATCAGAATTTCAATTTTAAATGCGTCTTACTTCATGTAAAATGCAAATCACACTTCAAATAACGCAGGCTATAGACACCTTTGGAAAATATTGCTGTACTGGATTTCCACTTCCAATAAAGATCTAGTCTGGCCAGAAGCTAATTCCTATCCATTAGCAGCACCTCTGAGAAAGTTCCTCAGAAAGGCACTTAGGGACTGAGATGTGTCACTAAAGCTCCTTTATGATGACAACTCTTAAGCACTGCTCCAAAGAGCCTTACCAGGGTTAGCTAAGCAGAATGCATGGATTCCCAAGCTTCCCTCAGCTACACACTCACATAACACAGCACAGCATTGCATTGCCCCCTTGGCAGAGATCACACACAGATATAATCACTTCTGAGTGAGCTGAGTGATCTGCCCCCAGCCACAAACATGCTCTGTAGGCTCCCAAACCTTTTGGGGCTCAGTGCAGTGCTGCAGGAACGCAGCAAGGCTGATCAGGGAGCTGTTTTGTGTGAGCTGAGAGCAGGGGCTTGGCACCATTTTGAGTCTGCAGCTGGGTTGTACCAAGTCAGCCTGGCAGCATTTGCACTCCCTGTGGAGAATTGCCTCCAAAGGAACAAGCTCTGGGCACAAGGTAGAGAGGAAGATGTGCATACAAAGGTGCACGTGTCAGAGTGAAAAGCACACATTTAACCAATCTAGGTAAACTGCTGCAAACCTGAGTGCAGATATCTGGAACTTTGTATGAGAGCTGTGCAGCTGGGGTTTTTTCTGTTCTGGTTTTTTTTTTTTTTTNAAAAAAATTGAACAATCTAAGTAAAAGTCAGAAGTTTATGTGTGTAAAACAGTTCCACTTCAACTACATGAAACTGATTTGAAATACACACATTAGTACTGATAGGGATGTTGACTTTATTGATCTACCATCTTCTGTTCTACTTAACAATCAGTTGAGAACACTGAGAATCAATATACTTCACACGCTGAGTTGAAGGAATTAGGCAGTTTATCTTACTACTGCACACCTTTTCTGTTCTACAACTGAAAAATGATGCAATAAACATCACTGTGTCAGTCTCCTTATGGAAATTTCAACAGCTGGCTTCTTACTGCAAACTCCTATTGCATTACTGCAAAGTCTGTTTTACTCTTGTTACTCTCTCCTGTCCCCAAACATCTCCATCCTCTGAAAACCAGGGTTTGCTTCTCTTTGTGGTTCTCAGAACTTTCACAGATCTTTCCTTCAATCCTCAATCCTACACTATGACAACAGTGCCCCTATCGATAGGAAAGCAGTAAACTACCAAAATAGACTATGGATCTACATCTATGGATCTATAACCCATCACTCAGCCCAGCGCATTTCCGTTATAACAGAAGTACTTCTAAGGGACCAGGGTTCACTGTGAATCCAATGCTATTCTAAAATATTTTCTCCTTATTTTCTTTCACTCCGCAATGACCTCCTCCACTTCTCGAGAACAAAAGAAATGCTCCCAACTGAGCATTAATTATTAGGATTAATCCAGCTCCAGGTCTTGAACAAAGTAGTTTTATTTCCAGGAGTGCTCAATTCACTTCTAAATAGCTAATCCTACCACAGACAGAAGAGACACAATGTGCCTGACTACTGATGTAAAGGAGAGCTACTAACTTATATTAAATGTCTTCAAGTTTAAAATATTTGGGATTATGACAGCTCTAAGAGCTGATATATTTTGTACCACTTAGAATTCTTTCATTTAATTCTAGATATGCTTCTAATAGCAATATCCTATCAAAACTCCATAATTCATCTGGCTACAGGCAGGAAATACCAGACCCTAGAAAGGAAGGGTGAGACCATAGCTTAAGTATAGGCAAAATCTCCATTTATGCAACTATGTAAGCTCAAAAATCACAGACTTTCCCCCATTGCCAAGAATTAAAACAAGATACACAACTATGTCTGAAAAGACAGTACTTCTAAACAAAAGTAGATACCTCCTGATGTTAATTTTGAATAGAACCGTTTCATTGTTGAGTTGAGTATAAATTCAACTATTAATAAATACTATTAAGATATCTACCTGCTGTTTTCCAGCAGCATCATCTCCCATAAATGGGGACCAAGTTTTATTCTAGCAAGGAGAATTAGGGAATATTAAGGAGTATAGCATGTTTTCCTTTTTCAGAACATAAAGAAAAGAATATTGTATAATTGGCACTACCCTGAAATTTCACCGATCAGGCAGAAGTGTTGTGACCCTACAGTGTTAAAGGTACCAAATCCAAGACACTGGGGATGTCACCCACCTACTTACAAGGAAAGTATAAGTGTGTATTTTCCCCCTCATACCTTGGCAGCTGCCAGACCTCCTGAGCCTCCACCAATGACAATGAGATCATAGTCATAGGACTCCGGCACCGGCGTAAGCCCGTTCACTTCCATTGTTTTCTGAGGATTGTCTTCTTCCTTATGTGCCTGAACAGAGAAAACAAAAAGTATTAGGGAATACTGAAACATTACCCATAGTGTTCATAAATTAGTATTTTCAGTAGCAAATATTGTGATAAGGGAACATAATTGCATCTGAATTTTCTGAGCTCTGTTTTTAATTAGCTTTTAATTTCATCTTCCTAATCCATCTGTGAATAGCTCTATACCTGCCAGATACCGAACTATAAATTTTCTTGTTCACTGGAGCACTGGGCTTCCTTGCAGAGCTTAGTTTCCCACAACAATGCAACCCTAGAGCCTCCTCATACTGTACTTCAGGATGAGATATGTAACTGCTGACACAAGCATTCCATTGATTTATTTTATTCTTTTCATCTGCCCTGGACTTTGCTAATTAGTGTTTTTCCCCTCCTCCTGCATATGCTTGTAGGAAAATATAACAATCCTATGCGACGCTGTACTAATCCTCAATAATTACCAGCCTTACTAACAGAATGAACAGAACTGAATGAAGAAAACCATGTCTGAAAGCTGTGTTTTTGTAATATGCCAGTGTTTATCATTGCTTTAGTTTAGCGTAACTTTGGCATTAAATGGATCAAGTGTGACCACTATGGTTTCACGACAGATTTATTTTTTTTAATCACAGCTACTACCACAGAAAAACTACCCATTAGTCCTAAAATGCATTTTGGCAGCTTATGCCACAAAGAACATGGCATTGTCTTCATATACACTTTCTAAAATGAGCTTTTATACTTCATTTCTGAAACTCTAACTTATGATGGCTTCAGATCTTCAAGCCTTTGGAGTTGTGGTAAAATTCTCAATGCCTCTCAAATTGCAGGACAAGATCTAGAGTGAGTAAAAATCAGATTCTTTAGCTGATGTAAATCAGTGAGCATCAACTAAAGTAATGAAAAAAACTTTTAAGACCAAACCCATAAATTAAGAAACCCACACATTGCCATTTTACAAATATGTGTTTCTGTCTGCCTAACTTGGTAGGACTTGATTCAGTACTACTGGAATAGTTGTGGCAAATCAAAGGAAAGAGAAGAGCCCAAAGATGTTTCCCTTGTCTTTTCATATTAATTTTGTTTTGCATTAAACAGCCCTTTGTACTCCACCCATTCTACTGTTGCCTTCCTCTGAGGTTATTCCCTCTCCGTCACCTTCCTCTGAGGTTTGATTAGTCCCTCTCTATAACTATGTCCACCCTACTGACTGCTGCCAGTGCAGCCATCCCACTGACAAAAATCCCCTATTGCTCAAATTACACAGCAATGTCAGCAGAAATTCAGACTGTGCATCTGCCTGCACAAAGTTAGATTGTAGTAGTATTTCATAACCCCAGGCAGCATGTGAACAGTAGAAACAAAACCTAGAAAACACCTGAGGCCGCTGTGAAGACACCCAAAAATACCTCATTCTCCTTCCTCTTCTCCTGCTCCACCACCCCAACACACACCCCTACCACTGAACCTATTTTGCATTTGGTTCGCTTTTTTCTATTTTTCTAACACAGCCATTAGCCAGGATCAAACTTCCTACCACAATAAGAGCAGAGAGGCATGTATTGTACTGTGATATGCAGCTTCACTTCATTTGTACTTAGAGATGTAAAATTAGAAAAAGGGTGCCATTGTTTTCCAAAGCACACCTTCTTGCTAGCTTAGTGCAAACAGGATGGTGTGAAGCATAAGGGGAGACTAACTCGCCCACAGTCATCAGACCCAGCTACCAAGGATGGTATCTTTATGATGCACAGAAGGAAACCACACCAACTACTCATTTGCTTAGATCACTACTTTTATCATGCTACCTTTTTTTTTTCTCCTTTTAAGAAAAATGCTTTATGTTTTCACATGGATTAAGAAACTTCAGTTTTTATTTCCTACTGTTTGGTCATTTCTCATTAATTCTTCATAGCAACTCTTTATGAAAACATATTAAAAGTTTAGATTAGACAAAGTAGATTACAAGCTTCCTCTCTTCCTCCTGAACCCTGCTCCAAAGCAGCCAGGCTCTTGACAAGCTCCACATCCCATTTACTGGGGGAATTTCTTCATGACCATGATCCCATCCTGAGAACAGATCTCCTCTTCTCTTCACCCATGAACTACAAATTTTACAATAAACTCTACATCCTGATTATTTTTCAATGTCAAAACTAAATTACAGACTTTGAAATGTATCTCCCCCTACCTTTAAAGTTCTCTCATGATCTCCTATTTGCTTCTCCCGTACAGAAACAACTGGCTGGGAAGTTTCTGCCGCTGCTTCGCGCTGCCCTTCTTGCAGCTTCGGGGCTCCCCCTGTGAAATCAAGGATAAAATAACGTAGTGTCTGGAGAGACGTCCTTTATGAGGGCTCTGCTCCTCGAGAGAAATTATCTGGGGGAGTGGCCTGGCAGCTTCATCACTTCCTCATCTGTGGCATGTCTGTCCCAGGGGAGAGTTTCCTAAGGCGACTCATGACTCATTTGCAACGTTAGGATGACTTGCGATATTTTCCTGCTGAATAAAATCCCGTACGAGAGTTGGCTGAGATTTCAGTACTTTCAGCCAATCTAACAATATGATGGGATCAAAGCAAGGAAATCATATTTCCTGTGGCTAAGCCTGAAACTTCAGTCTTAAAAGAACATGATGATTTTTATCTTTCTTGCCCAGAAAGTGACACGTAAAGTCTCATACTTTTTAAACTTTAATTAAAAGTTTTTCGTTTTCTCCTGCAATTAGTTGCCTGGAAACTTCTTTTCATTCAATGTATTGATAAATGTATTCAAAAGGCTGGAAAAGATCTGTTTTCCCACTGGTCATAACTGATCTTATATATATATATATGTATACCCAATACAAAAGTTTAAGCATATTAGTGAAAAGAAAAAAAACATATTTACACAGAGTGAAACTCTATTTGATGTGGCATTGAAAAAGAAAAAAGTGGAAAATCTAATAGTTGTTTGGAATGCATTATCAGCTCTGCCTTCTTCCACATAACTCTGAATTATGTTATGCTTAATTTCCAATAAATGGGTCAGTACACAGTTGTTTGTACTTAATCACATACATACTTTGCACTGTACAACCAGCATTAATTAGCACACCCTGGCATGCGCCCATACTTAGAGAAACAGCCATACTGAATGCTATGTATACATTCCTTGGGCACTGAGCCCACAAACCTGAAAAGCATTCACATACACACAAATGAAAAAAGGCAGTCATTGAAAACTGGTCTGTAATCTTGTCATTTCTGACTTCTTCTCTGAAACTTGTTGCTAGAATTCCTTTATCTCACAAAGATATTGGGAAAAGTACTTTGGATGTTGGTAAAGGGGTTTAAAGATCAGAACTCTTAACAGTAATATTAGTGATGGATACTACTTTTCCTATTCTAGCTGGAGAACACACACATGTAAAAAAAGAAAAACAAGGCAGGTTTTGAACAGCCTTCACAAAGGATAATTTTTTGCTTCACTATATTATATTAAAGCTACAGTCCCGTGTGTACCTGAAGCAACTGAAAGAGTATTTTCTTCCTGCAAGTTTGAACAATCTCAGGAATGTTCACTTAAAACTGTAGCTTCAATGAGATAAAATCTAGTCATTAGCCAACACAGGCACTTGTATAAATATCTCTAATTATTTTCAGGTAGATCTGTGCCAGAGGTACCAAGTTTTAGCAATAGCCCCAAAACCCGAAGGCAACCATAGCCCCTGGCAAAGACTTGAAAGAGTTTGTATGTTGGCTGGCTCTGCTTCTGGGGGCCTCTCCCTTGTTGGTTTGGGCAACCTGCCACAGGCAGCATGACAAAGCAGAAAGTGCTCTGTGTGTCACCAGCTTGCTCTCCATAAAATTCCATCCGTTAACAGCAGTTGCGATAACCCACAGTCCTGGTGAATAATCAGTACTTTCTGAAAAAAAATCAGCAGACATCTTTTTTCAGAGTGAGACTGCTAAAGAGAACCTGAACCATGGATCTGCTCTGGATAACCCTCCAAGATGTGGTGCTGAGGATGACTCTCTGCCTGGTACGTATGAGTGTTATTCAGCAAGTCTGTAGCAGGGAAGCCTAGTGAGGTTCTTGCCCTGAGCTATCATCAACTTTTGGTTTTGTTAATCCCAGCCTAGGAGGTGGTGGCTGGTGAGGTGGCACCTTCCCTATGACCTGCCAAGTGCTCCTTGATATGGGGTGAATCAATCTAACCAACCAACACTAAAAAAAAGGGGACAAGTCTATTCTCTTCCACCACACTGGTTTTTTCCTTCCTGGTGCCTGCATACTTGGCACGAGTTCTGGCAGACTTCACACCCGTGCATGAGCTAAATCAACTCATTAACCTAGGAGAAAACTAACCCAGGAGAATAAAAGTTGTGGATGGTTTCCCATCAGTCTAACAAGCTCAGCCAGCTCAGGGAACAATCCTGTGATCACCACAGCAGGTGCCAGGACAAAGGCACTACCAGACCAGTAGAGAGTAAGAAAAGGCAGCAAAACCTCTCACTGGTACTGACAAAACTGCCAGTTTTGCTAAGAACTTGTTAAACCAGGAAAAACCCCACCTGGTGAGATAAAAAAAAATACAGTGAAACAACTATGGTCTTTTCAAACCATATCCTTTCTTACTGGGAGGGAGCTTCCTCACAAACCAAAGTCCTCCCTAGCACTGAGGCCTCTGAACTTTTGACTGTTGGGTAACTTCTGGCAAGAATGAAAAAAGGCATGATTGGTTTCAGAAGGCTTTCATCAGGTGGGAACAGGAGCAGCCCAACCCAACAGCCTGGACGAGCTTTTTAAGCAGAACTGCTCCAGGATAAGAATTGCCTTACCCTGCAAAAGTGATCCAGGGATCCCACCAGCTGCAGAGGCAGGACATGGGCACCCATGGAAAGCACTTGCCTTTCAACTACTTGCTCTGGAGGTCTAGAAGTGGTGCTTCAAGGCAAAAGTCTCCACTGATTTACCTAGAGTTTCTGTATCACAGAAAAGAACATAACCAGCAAGAACAAACTTCACATTTTCACAAACTATAATTTAAAAAAATAGTTGTCTCTACTCCAGGAGTTCAGAAGACGTCTCTAAATTTGTAATGTTTCTGAGCAAACACATAAATTGCTTTACAGCCCTATCTTCAGGCATTTGGGAAGTACAGGCTATTTCATATGACAATGAATATTTACCTTATGTTGAAGTGATCCTTGTAGGTTGAGAAATTTTCAGGTTTTCCTTCTTCTAGATTTGCTCATTTCTGCACTATCCTCACAGGTCACTACCACCCCTATTGTGCAAACTCAAACATTTGGTAGTGACGGCAACAGAGCCATTACATCATTCAGATTACCAGGGAAAAACCCTGAGCCCTTAAAAGATACACCTCCAACCTGGATCATATCACAAATACACACTGAAAGGCTGCCTTGCAATCAGCTGAACTGACAAAACTGAGAGGAAATGGAAGCCTGCAGCCTTGCTGGCATGGTGTTGTTTGCTTTACCTACTAAATTGTCTTTGTCCCAGTTACGAGTTTTCTCACCTTCACTCTTCCAATTTTCTCCCCATCCCACCAGGGAGGAGTGAGTGGGGCTGAGCTGTCAGCTGGGCTCTCAAATCCAAAACTCACCAAGCTTTAAGACTTGACAAGCAAAAGAGTAAAGTGCATCTTCCTAAGAAATCAGAAATTCTCTGAACTATGTAATTGCTTATATTTATCCAGTGTGTTGCTGCAAAGCCCTTTAATTTTAATTCTATTTTTGTTCATGCCCTTTTCATATCTAAGAGCTTAAAACTCCTTCCGTTTAAATAAGGGACTGCTTGAACAGGATCAACATCAAGGCATAATGTGGAATAACTGAACTTCACAACTGGTTGAAGCAAGGGCTCTACTTTGTCATATTTCTGGTAGCAGAGTCCTGACGGTGGTACACAGTACTACTCCAAAACACCTATTTCCTTCATGAAAATATAAATTCTTTGGTTTTACCACAACTATTTGAGTACAAAAAGCATTTAAAGTAAATTCCATAAGTAGGAAAACATTTACATACAAACTTTCTTCTGGGAACTTTCCAGCCTAAGTGTTGAGTTCTCTAAGCCAGAAGAGAAAAAAGCTCTCATCATTCTCAGCCAAACAAATGCAGTTAATATACGAAAAAGGCAGAAAACAGCAGAAAGCCCCAGAGCACAATATTCTCAAAGGACAGTAAAAATCTACTGACGACTGTTAATCTAACCTCTGCGTAGCAGGACAGGAATTACAAAACCAAGACCAACCAAAGAAGAAACGCTGACAGAGGAATGATGAACACCAGATCAAATGAAATACAAACTTCCAAGTGACATCTATCTGAGAGCCTGAATCAAAGCTCTCCATACCCAGCAGAAAAGCTCCCAGTCAAAAATGGCATTAAGTGACAAAATTCACCCTTTCAGCTTAATTTTCCAATGAATATCTGGGGACTGACTCAACAAGATCTGCCAATCAGCTTTCCACTCAACATAGGACAGCACTGTGTTTGGAGGGCTGCAATCCACCACCTTTCCATCCAAGAGGAACCTAGGGCAACACACTCAACACTCAAACATCCCCTTCTCTAACAATCATCCACTCAAATTTATAATCTGTCTCATCCAGTTAGTCTGAAAAAAGGGGTTCTGAAACTGGTCTCAGCTTCTAGTTCCTAGCAAAAGAAGTAACTCCTACTTCCAGGCTTTTGTTTTCCTTTTCCTTTTCTTAGTATTCACACAGCTACCACAAAGTCCAACTGCTTTATGAAAAAGTATATTACTTTAGGGATTTTAGCAGGGACATCATTATACTCCTTGGTTTGTTATGAAGTCCTACAAGACATGTCTCTGTCATAGTAATTATGGAACTTAAAATCCCACTCCAACAAGACCTGGGCTTTCTTACAGACTTTCCTAGTAGTGCTCTCACCCACAGAAGTTTCTCAGCAATATCAGGCAGTGGGTACTTACCCTTGAAAGTCTTCAGCCATTCCTCATTCCTTATGTAATTGTTTACAGTAAACCATACAGGAATTAGCCAGGTTGCTCTAATTAGCACTAATAGGGATGTTTTCTGCGAGCATAACATCACATGCTGACCTCAAGTATTTCCAGAACATCTACAGTACAAACTCTGTTGGCTTTAACAGAACAAGCTGTACAAATTTAACAAAAGTAACTTTCAGATTCTCTCCTCCTCAGTAAAAGGCAACCAACCTTACATTAATTATGTATCTTGGACCACTTTAATCTTCAATTTTATTTCATTTTGAACGAAACTAAGTAGGTTATGAAAATCTTAATATAAAACTTGTCTGCCTCTGGAACTGTGGTAAAAGCTACAATATCTCATATAACAATTTATATGCAATCTCTATGGAAAATATCATCTTACAATACCAGTAATTTTAACATAGATTTTTGTCTATTTCCTTCAAAAGTCACAGTTGCTTTGGATTTACCCATATTAGTTAATGCTTTCTCTAATGTAAATCAAAACAAAGGAAGCTGGGTTCTGATATAACTACCTGTAAAGTGTATCATGCTCACAGTGCCATCCATACTGGCTCACCCTTTATTGGGGATGACCTGAAAGAGCTGAGCTTCCTGACTTTTCTTCTTGAAATTCCTGTGGCCAGCACAAACCTGTGGTTCCCACAAACTGTGATTAATATTCTCATGCGACTTTTTTTTTAATTCCTGGTCAGTAAATAAACAACTGACACAAGGAGGAAGCATCACCAGCCTTACTTGAATAAGTGTGGCACCTGAGGCCAGAGAGGTAAAACAGTACTCAGCAGGGATGGAACAGGATCTCCTAGTGCTAGTGCCATTCATTAGTCCCTACTGCCACTGGCCATGCCTTTATTGTTTCTACCACAACTAAAGCCATTTATTCATTCACACATTTCTTTGTAATCAGGCTTGCATTTGAGTCATAGAGAACATAAAAAATGGTGGAAAACAACTCACACACAATCAGGCTTTTTTGTCTAACAGCCCAGTTATTAAAATTGAACACAGTTAAAGGAAAACGAGCTCTTTGCAGGTAATCTTCCAGTAAGGGCATGAAGTTTAAGGTGGGTACAACACCATGGAAAGTACCTGGATACTTGGCTCAGAAACATGTGATTTTTTCCCCCCCTAAGTGGGGCTTTTTTAAAAGATGAGGAAAAACCCCAGATATTTTAATCCAGCGCAATCAAAGACTTTTGTCTTTTAAAAACGAAAGGACTTGAGTGGAACCATTTAATCCTGCTTGTAGCAGCCCAGCAAACAATGACAGAGCATTTCTGTGAGGAGAGGGAAGCAGCACAGCCTAGCAGGTCACTCACTGCCCTCTGCACTCTCCTGCCACCAAAGTGATCCGACAAACCAGCCCTATGCGCACAGCCCTGACAAAGGTCTGGCTGGGAACGGTTGTGAAGGGTGGCTGGAAAACAACAAATACCTGTGGGCCAGAGCTACCGAGAAGTGCTTGCTTTGTGTCAGGCTGTGCAAACAGCAGAGGAGATAAGGAAGTTAGGAGTTTCCTTCCCACCATGCTGAGGATGCAATGCCAGGACACAAGAGAGGTGACCGTGTCAAACAGCTCTTTCTTCCTTGAGCATCTGACTCAACAAGCAAAACAGGCAACTTTGCTAGAACAGAAGATAAAATGAGATGATATCACTTGGTAAAACCAGTTCATTTGCAGATTCTTAAGAAAAGGTAGGGCTACACTAGACTAAGCCACTACTATTTTCTATGGAAATAAAAGTATTTGCATGCTCTACCTACTTCCTCTCTTTGCATTTGTATCTCTTTTATGCAAAAGACAGTGCGGGCCAGATAGGGTTGTAATAGCCAAAAATTATTGGGGATCATACAATTCCATAGAGTTTACCATAAATGAATCCCTTTACATACTCAATACTACAAGGCATAAAGAGTACACATAGGAAAGGCAATATGCTATGGAAAGCAAAAGCTGTGAAATTTTGGAAGAAGAACAGAAGGCAAAACCAAACTGAAGATAAGGAAAAAGACAGGGTATCAGATATAACCAGGCAAGTTAGGGGATGGTTCTGCAAGGAAGACCTACAATGTGACACCACATTCAAAAAAGAAAGTATTAATGGGGAAAAAAATGAACACGCAATGGAAAAAAAACCAAACCAACCAGAAAATACCTGAGTTAAGCTATAAACTGGAAGGCAGCTGCATGACAACAGGCAGGTATAAAAAAACAGATATCAAAAACAAGGGATGCATTGTAGATAACATATCCTCAGGAGATAGCAGTGGTAAAGAAAAAGGACACTAATTTAGCAATTCAGTATACTAAGTAAGTCCCAGTGCACAATTTTATCTGTTATTTGGTTTGTTTTCTACAAGCACAATCAAAACAGAAACAAGGCACCCTACCAAAGGGTGACTGAGATAGGCTTAATGGAGGAACAACCTTCAGACAGGAACAAGCAATGGAGTTCTATCTCCAAAGTTTTGAAAATAGAGAAACCATAAAAAAGGACTGGAGAAAGGAGACGAATACCATAGACTATTGAAGGCCAAGCACCGTTTCTGTTCACAGCAGAAATCAAGGGGATGGCATAGTTGTTAACAAGGGTTGAGGAAACACATGGGCATCCATTAAGCCACATCCAGGATTTGAGTTCACTCTACTTTTTTGCACAAAGAGTGCTATGACACATCTGTTATTGTCACCTGAGCAACTCACACGTAAATTATATGGTCAACACATTTCCAGGAAATACTGCAAAAGTAAAAATATTTGGGGCCTCATTACTGTGACGCTCACCACACGTAAATGTCAACACAATCTAATTACCACTGGTGTTTGTACTACAGCACAGAACTAGGACCACCAAAGTGGATCCCCTGTTACTCCATCTCACAGTTATGCTGCATTCAGAGGCTCTCATATTAGCACTAAAAATGAGGAACAATTATGCTGAAACTACTTTTAAAACTGACTTTGTAAAATCCAGCCCAAAGTTCATTCCCAGTCTACTTTCCAGGCCCACCAGTGAGTGTGTCCTGAGTGCCCAGTCCTGAAAGAAGCTGAGCAGCTTCAGTGTACAACAAAGTCAAACCAGTTAAACACAGCCCCTCATAATATTCAACTATGACAGTCTGGAATTTAAAAAAGCAGCACTTGACATTATAACAAGTTGGAGTCCCACAGAAACAAACAATAGGTTTTCTAAAGCAAAAGCTGCAAGCCAGGCTGTCTTAATTCTGAGATGTGTAAGTTCAGTCCCTTATCGTACAGCTTTGAATTTTTTCCTTAATCCTTTCTGCAGTAAAATGCCTGTTTATAATGCAGAAAATTAAGTAAGTGTGGAGATAATTTAACAAAAAAATCAGGAAAAGCACTGTCTTCTCAGTTACTTCTAATTTTCATACCTTTACACTCACAAAATGTCATAAATACTGCATGTGCAAAATGCAATTGCTGAAGTGTACTGAATGCTATTTGAAGATTGAGAATAACATTTTTGAAAGCACAAGGTAAGGACAAGGGAATGTATTTAAGACCTTTGTTATGCAAACTATATATAAGCACCTCATCTTAACATTTTTACTTTTTCCTGTGCTAGGCACCATTTTTTTGCCAGTTGTGCTCATTGCCAGCTTGCTACTGTTTATTTTTTTAAACATTTTTAGATCTTAGAGTGAATTAATAACTGAATCTAATATTGCCATTGATAAAAGATGGAAAGGTGAGAAAAAATCCAGAGAACAAATAAGAAATTCTTACAGTTATCAACAGCCCAATTTCTGTCTCCTACTTCACACATAAGTTTAAATATACTTTGTCCAAGGGACGTATATAGATATTAAAACAACAATCCTGCTTGGTATGACCAACTATAGAAAGGGGTTAATTTTAGATTGTTCATGTTTTAGAGTGAGTTAAACAATGAGTAATTAGCATATTTGGATTATGTTTCCGGTTTAATGTAAATTATGTATCTCTGTTCAAATTTCTGTTAATTATTTTGCTTTAGTCTTCTATATAAGTTCTTCAACAGCACCCAAAACTCCTCTCATCTCTTGTCCTTGATTGACACTAAAAACTTTGATGTGTTCCTTTAGGAAATGGACATTGGGTTTCAGATAATAATTTATTCATAAGCAACTATCCCAGAAGCAAATCTGCCTTGATGCTGAAATATAAACCTTGTCTTACAGTTTAAACCAACCTTCCTGGAGAATTACTTTAAGATGCTGCCAGAGTTGTAGAATAGGCAACAGGGAGTAGTAATGTCTTAAATTGAAAAACCAAAGATACAGCAGAGCATATAAACCAAAGCCCAAACAACATGTTCTTTTAAGTCATTTAGCCTAAATGAGTCAGCTTCACAATGCTGAAAATGCTCATTGAGATGCAGGTTTCATTTCTGAGTTTATGCCAGCAGATAGATTGCTGGCCAGAGAAACCAGATTTGGGTATAAGTCCAGATCAGCTCATTCTGCTCCAGACTCCATGCTACCACACCTGCACAGATTCCAGTGCCTGCTTTAAAACTAAATTAGATACTTCTAAATCATAACATGGTAGTGGCAGCATTAGGTAAGGGAACTGCTGTCAGGTCACAGCACTGTCCTGAAAGTACAAGGACAACTGGACTCTCTAGACAGTGGTTTGAGAGGTTGTTTGCCTTTTTTTTTTTCCCCATTCCTTCCTCTTAGCATCAAGGAACATCTAGTGCTTCCAGTGCTCAGACTGGAGGATTTTATGTTGGTATAATCGAAAGATCTAAGCAATATGGAGCGATAACAACAAGCCTATTTCAAGAGTTTCAACTGTTACAAACATCATCTTTGTATTTGCCAGCTCCTGCTGTGCCTTATGCAAATTCTTACTGCACAGGCATCTTTACTTTTTGTTTGTCAAGGTTTTGACAATTTCCATCCTGCATAATAAGACTTAAAATATCATGTAACACCTTAAAGCTCCCAAGGTGGTTTTGTGTCAATGTCCTCAAATTATTGCAAGTGCAAGAACAGGTTTAAAAACAGTCCCCTCTCCCAAGGATGTGGTAGAGCTGAAAACACTCCTATAGAAGTACATGCTCAATGAAGTATTACATCCTAAGAGTGCCTTTTCATTCAGGCAGAGCTGCTGCTCAGTGCCAGATGTAAGTATAGATTCACTTTCAGGCCTTCATTACTTTGAGCCCATTATTTAGTTTCTTTCATCGGGTTTTATAGACCCGGTGAGAGCACAGTTAATGCTGCGCCCATGGAGGATCTCAGCCTGAAGCTCTGACTCTTACGAGGCACAGAGCAGTCAGCTGAAACACAAATCTCCCCACACTGTCGTGGGAAGATGCCTCAATCCTGGTAGGCAGAAATCCTATCCATGGACCAGAGGGCACTCAACTCCCATCTAACTCAAAATCGTGTTCCTAACTCCAAACCTCGTTCCCTCCTCAGCACAGACATCCTTCAGGCCACACTGTGGCAGTCCCCGGGAACAGGGTCCCACACCCAGCATCGCTCTGATCTACCGTGAGCGGGACGATGCGCACAGCCTGGCCAATAAAGTCACTCAGGGGACAGCCGGGCGGCAGAGGCCGTGTTTGGGAACAGCTACGCAGCACAGGCGGGGCACCCGCGGTCACCCTGCTGAAGGCACAGCAAAGTTGTTCAGCAGCGCGGTACCCCCGCGGGGCGCCCGGCCGCCAGCAAGGGAGGGGGCCCCAACTCCGCCTTGCCGGGTGTTTCACAGGGAAACCGGAGCCGGTGCCTCC
>VXBC01006471.1:451999-463236 GCA_013399945.1 Ploceus nigricollis
GAGCCCTCGCTCCTGCGGGCTCGGGGGTGCTGGCGAGATAAGGGCGTTCAGGAGGTGTTCTGGGAGAGGTTTTCCCCTCACAATTAATGGTTCGTGCTGAGAAACACATAAATAGAATAGCCAGTGTAACTGGAAGGTTACCTGCGAGAGGCTGGTCACACTGCTCCCGTCTGGGCTTGGGCCGTTATTTGCCACCACTACCTTACAGTGCTGCCGAGGCTGTGGCCCCATCCTGGTGGCGTACACTCAGTTATGTGGCAAGAGGAGCGTCTGCCAAGGGCTGCTGGAATCAGCTGAGAAGCCAAAGCAAGATGAAAGCTGTAACCCTTTAAACTACCATCAACCCTGTACACAAATGTCCGCTGTTATCGCCGGTCAATATGAACTCTCCTAGACCCTGGCTGGATACCAGGCACCCACCAAAGCCCTTCTGTCCCTCCCTTCCACAAGTGGATGGGGGAGAAAAAATATAAGAGGGTTCATGGGTTGAGAGTCTGGGAGAGATCACTCACCAAATACCATTGCAGGCAAAACAGACTTGAATTGGGAATGTTAACTGAATGTATTACTAACAAACCCAGAGCAGGATAATGAGAAGTAAAATGAATCTTAAAAACATCTTCCTCCCAGTCCTCCATCCTTCCCAGCTCTACCTCCTTTCCCCCAGCAGCACAAGGAGACAGGGAATGGAGGTTATGATCAGTTCATCCCAGGTTGTTTCTGCTGCTACTCAGGGAGAAGAGCAGTATCCCTGCTCTAGCATGGGGTCCCTCCCACGGGAGACAGTTCTCCATGAACGGCTGCAACGTGAGTCACTCTTCCACAGGGTGCAGTCCTTCAGGCACAGCCTGCTGCAGCCTGGGTCCCTCACAGGGTCACAACTCCTACCAGAAACCTGTTCCAGTATGGAGTCCTCTCTCCACAGATTTGCAGGTCCTGCCTGGAGCCTGATCCAGCAGGGGTTTTCCAAGTGTTCACAGCCCTGTCTGGAGCACGTGCTCCAGCATGGGTCTCCTCCATGGGCTGCAGGTGGATCTTTGCATCCTCATGGACCTCCATGTGTTGCAGGGGGACAGCCTGTTTCACCATGGGCTGCACCACAGCCTGCAGGGGAATCTCAGCTCCAGCCCCTGG
The DNA here is from genome assembly GCA_013399945.1 of Ploceus nigricollis. Classification (NCBI taxonomy): domain Eukaryota; kingdom Metazoa; phylum Chordata; class Aves; order Passeriformes; family Ploceidae; genus Ploceus; species Ploceus nigricollis. The sequence goes on from VXBC01006471.1 coordinate 453,134, forward strand.
AGCACCTCCTCCCCCTCCTTCTCTACTGACCCTACTGTCTCCAGAGGTGCTACCCTCACATATTCTTACTCCTCTTTCCTCTGTCTCCAATTGCATCTATACAATAACATTTTTTCCCTTCTTGGAGGGAAAGCTTCTGGTATCTTCTCACAGAGGCCATCCTTGTAACCTCCCATTACCAAAACCTGCCCACACAAACCCAACAAAATGCTTCACGTGGAAAGAAAAGTGTGACATTACATCAAATAAGGCAATTTATCTGGTCAGTATTCTTGCTTACAGCAAACACTTGCATTTGTCTGAAAGGTTTTAAAATGATGCAAACCCAACCATTGATGGTTTTGTTGGATGGGTCTTTTTTTCAGTTGCACTGATTGACTGCTGGGCTCTGTGGCTGAGCAAACGTGAAGGATGCTGTGCCACCAACACATGACAATGAAATGAATGTTGTAGACCGAGGAACTCTTAGTCTTAGTGACCACTGGGTTGCTCTGTTGCCCTGCATGAGTCCTAAGTGCTCCCCAGTGTACAATGTGTCATGTCTACTTCAGTACTCTGCCACAAAAGGAATAATGAGCAGCCACAAAGGATCAAAAGAAATGGAAGCAAGAGAACAGCATAATAACTTTGAGTCTTGATGTTTAAGAGGCATTGCCTCCCCATCCTCAGGTTTTTTGCTCAGAGGACTTCAGCAATGCCTATTTGTATTCCTGTATTACTCTTTTACTCTGCAATGATATCTCCAGTGTCAGCTGGGGTTTCAAACACAGGAAAAAACCCTAAACTTAAGACTGTTAAGTGTAAAAAAATCTCTGAACTTATGAGAATGACCACTGTGATTTTAGAAGGTATGTCTTCAATATAGCTATCTGTAACAGCAAAAATTATTATAATAATGAGGATAATAATTGTTGCAGGCATTCATGGATTATTATGGCTTCAGAAATAGTTATTAAACTAATTTGCTGAACAAGCTTAGGGAAGGAACCCTATTCTACCAAACCCATCTCAATATTTTCATTACATGAGGACTACCAGCTGGCAATTCAGCCAATTTGAGAAAAATCACATTTTAAAAACCACCTTGCAGTCCTGTTATTCATTCACAGCGCTTTATTTTGCTTATTCTTTTGCAATTATCTTTTAATCACATTTCCTTTCATTAAGAAAAAGGTCTTACATTGCTGCAGTGAAGATCCACTGAAGTAATGGAAAAAACTAAGTTCTACTTTTGAAGTGTTTCATAAAACCAGTGCATACAAAAATCAGAATTACCCAGTGCCACTTATAATCAAGGAGTCTCACTGTAGAACAGTGGTGTGTTCACCACCTCTACAATTCACAAAGATCATGTTAAATTAATACCAATCCTCTAACTTCTAGAAAACCTGCAGTGTGTTATCTCTTACAGTCGATGACTCAGTACGGTTCACTTACAACTTTACTCAAATACCTTGAGAATCAAATATTTTAAGAACATTACAAACACAAGGATGTATCATTTTTAATCATATACCAAGATGTGACCTGTAAAATGTAACTAAGACACGGGACGTTTCCTTTGATAATTTTGAATTGGTTTGGTAAATTATAACTTCAAAAGCAGTTGTATACCCTGCTAAACACAAAATGATTCCTACAGCTCTGGGGTGTGTTACACACTGGTATTCCCCTCATGGCACTTTAAAATATATTCTTTTTAAACAGAAAAAAATAGGAATGCCTGGTACTACCAATACCCTAAATCACTTGACACTATTAGAAGGATTTTATATATTTAAACATATGAGGACTTGAAGATTTTATCTATTTAAGGATATGGACCACAGACCTGAACTGAGACAGACTGTTTCTCCTTTTCGTTGGTTTTCCCACAGTTCTAAAGTTGAAATGCTTCCTGTTTGTAGAGTTAAGTTGTAGGTTTGTAACTTCCAAGTAATAAGCCTGCGGCATGCCATTTTGAGAACTTCTATTGTTGGTAATCCCACCTGACAGTTCCTAGGAATGAATGTAACAACTTCAACCATTTATGGGATGCATCACTGGCTGGGAGAGGCTAGGCGTGTCGAGTTGGGTGAAATCACTGCTGTCATCATGATGCCTTGTGAAGGCTGACCTAGAACAGAGGCTAGACAGAGTTAAAGAATAAAGTAGGTATTTATTTGAAGGTCTCAATGGATACATCTTGGGCAGCACAAGAGCCCAGCCAGGGCTACACCCAAGATGAACCCAAGCAGTCACAAAATGGATGACTGGTCATGAGGTCTTTCACTTTTGTAAGTTCTGGTCCATTAGCATATTGGAGTTAATTGTCCAATTATAGCTTCAGGTTATGAAGTCCCATCCTTCTTGTTTTTCTCTCTTCAGTCCACGTTGTTTATGCTCTTGGGCCTGAAACTTGGATCGGTTGTCCTTGGTCCCAAGCTAGGAAAGGAATTGTTTTGTCTAGCTACTCTATGAAGAGAGCTTACCATCCCTTAATATGAAGGTCAGAACTACACACTAAAGCAGTACAGAATCTGAAAAATATAAAAGCTAAAACTTAAGGCATCAATCATGCTGTCTTGTCATCCTGTCTGCAAGGTGCCTGCAGAGGGATGACAAAGAACACTTTGCACTTTTTAAAACAGAAAGGGGGAACTGTGACAGCTCTGGGGTGTGTTACACACTGGTATTCCCCTCATGGCACTTTAAAATATATTCTTTTTAAACAGAAAAAAATAGGAATGCCTGGTACTACCAATACCCTAAATCACTTGACACTATTAGAAGGATTTTATATATTTAAACATATGAGGACTTGAAGATTTTATCTATTTAAGGATATGGACCACAGACCTGAACTGAGACAGACTGTTTCTCCTTTTCGTTGGTTTTCCCACAGTTCTAAAGTTGAAATGCTTCCTGTTTGTAGAGTTAAGTTGTAGGTTTGTAACTTCCAAGTAATAAGCCTGCGGCATGCCATTTTGAGAACTTCTATTGTTGGTAATCCCACCTGACAGTTCCTAGGAATGAATGTAACAACTTCAACCATTTATGGGATGCATCACTGGCTGGGAGAGGCTAGGCGTGTCGAGTTGGGTGAAATCACTGCTGTCATCATGATGCCTTGTGAAGGCTGACCTAGAACAGAGGCTAGACAGAGTTAAAGAATAAAGTAGGTATTTATTTGAAGGTCTCAATGGATACATCTTGGGCAGCACAAGAGCCCAGCCAGGGCTACACCCAAGATGAACCCAAGCAGTCACAAAATGGATGACTGGTCATGAGGTCTCTCACTTTTGTAAGTTCTGGTCCATTAGCATATTGGAGTTAATTGTCCAGTTATAGCTTCAGGTTATGAAGTCCCATCCTTCTTGTTTTTCTCTCTTCAGTCCACGTTGTTTATGCTCTTGGGCCTGAAACTTGGATCGGTTGTCCTTGGTCCCAAGCTAGGAAAGGAATTGTTTTGTCTAGCTACTCTATGAAGAGAGCTTACCATCCCTTAATATGAAGGTCAGAACTACACACTAAAGCAGTACAGAATCTGAAAAATATAAAAGCTAAAACTTAAGGCATCAATCATGCTGTCTTGTCATCCTGTCTGCAAGGTGCCTGCAGAGGGATGACAAAGAACACTTTGCACTTTTTAAAACAGAAAGGGGGAACTGTGACAGCTATAGCTGGTCTATAGCTGCCCAGATAATTTGGCACAACAGACACCAAGTCGACCAGCCTGGCTCATCAGAGAGTGGAAATAAACAAGCCCCCGGGCACAGTACCGACAGGTCAGATTCCAGTTCAAACTGGGGACCTCAGCCAATCCCTCTGAACCACAAATGGAATGCATCCATATCATTGGCCAGTGGAAATTTGAAGCCCTTATAAAAGCTGGCCAACAATAAAATCCAGCTGTTGCTGCATGATCTCGGTGTGTTCTTGTCACATTCCTGTCTCTGTCATCAGCGACAAATATTAATGTAATTGAAATACCACAGGTCATTTTTGCAAGCTTAGATTCATTTTCTTACCTCAAGATCTCACCTCAAAGTTTGGCCTTTTGCGTAAGCTTTGGATCTAAGCTCCTTCTGCAGCCAACAGAGAAAGACAGGCCTGTCCAGGTGTTAACCCATCCTTCTGAAGAAAGGCACTTCTAAAGAGTGACCCTATATCTAGTCCTTAGTCTGGACAAGTTCAAGAGAAAAGAATTTCAGCTTTCATGCTTAAGTTGACAGAAGTCATCTATGTGTCTGCCTACACTGCAAATGCGATGGTGTCAGTCAGTATGTTAGTGACAGTTCAGGGGCACGGCTGAGATGCTCCCTGTGTGACTGAGTGTAAGAGAACAGTTTTATTTTCATCATGCTGCTGACAGAATTGTAATGTATACAGGCCTTTGAAGCAGTGCAGTTTAGGGTCCTATATCTACAAGAAGGAAACTAAACTACAAATACTGACAAATGCCATAGCCTCTGGAAACCTCTGATACTTCTAGGAAAATCCTGAATTCCTCCATTCATTGGCTGAGAATGAGTTTGTTTTTTCCCTACTAGCTGGCACAGTGTTTGTTTTAGACTTAGTATGAGAATAATGTTGATAATATATTGATGTTTTAGTTGTTACTAAGTTGTGTTTATTCTAAATCAAGGACTTTTTGTCTTCCCAAGCTCTGCCAGTTAGCAGGAGTACAAGAAGCTGGGGGAAGCACATAGCCAGGACAGCTGCCCTGAGCTTGCCAAAGGGATAATCCATACCATAGAATGTCATGTTTAGTAAATAAACTCTGAGCAGTTGTCCAGAAGCTGCCGATGACTGCTTGGGGTCAGGCTGGGCACTGGTCAGTGGTGGTGTCCAACTGTGTTGTGCATCACTTGTTTCTCTGGAGTTTTATTATTCTCTCTCTTTTTCTTTACTACTACTGGTAGTAGTATGATAGCATTTTATTTTAATAATTAAATTTTTCTGATCTCAATCCATGAGGTTTACTTTTTTGTTCAGATTCTCCTCCCAGTTGAGGAGAGGAGGACTGAGCGAACAGCTGTGTGGAACTTGCTGACTGGGGTTAAACCTTGGCACACGCCAAGAAAAACAAGTGATCAAACCTGTTAAGAATTGCGCAATTCAACCACATGGACACAATGAGAAAACATGGGCTTTATGTAAGTAAATTTTCATGATCCAGAGAAAAACTTAGTTCTGTAGCCCACCAGAGCTCCTGCTCTGTAAATCCACTATGTCAATACTGACAGCCGCAGGGCTTTCGTAACTGTAACTTTGTCATCAGAACTGGACTGGGCAAAAGTCCACATTTCCTCATTTCCCATCTTCATCTGATGTGCCTTCTGTGCTCCCCCTGCAGTACCCAAACCAGAGCTGTAATGGAACCCAGCTTCCCCACCCCTGGGAGATGTAGGATTTCAATGCATAGCCATTAAGCAGCTGCTTGTCCTCTTGCAGAGTAGAATTAAATAAGACATCTTTCACCGTACTTGTACCACTGAGAAATTTCAATCCCGCATGTAGCTGGTAATAGGGAGAAAATCCAAAACATAACCATAGAATGCAGCTGAAAGTTAGTGATATCAAACAAATCCATGTGAATGACCCTTGCAAATGTGTAATAAATTTAGTAATGAAAAATTAAATTGAAGTTTTACCAGAGCTACTTAGCTTTTCCATTTTATACTTTATATTACTTGTCATAAGGTTTGAAAAAGCTAAATGACTTCAACCTTTGCTATTTAAAATGAGCATTGATTTTTTCTCTTCTGTGTTTTGAGAAGAGACAAAACCAATGCTAATGGTTTTATCCAGGAGGTTGTAATGGCACAGTTGAAAAGCAAGCTCTTCTCAGATTGCATCGCAAAACGGTGTAGTTCCTTTTTTGAAAACAAAGCAGAGGAGATATTGTTATAGTTTCACCTCCACCTGTCGCTGTATTACTCATGGACAAGTCAGAAGCTTCTGCCAAAATCTCTTCTAGTCTTTCAAGTGGTTCTGTCTTGCATGTGTACTTTGAAGTTCCTATTGCTCGTGTGGAATGTCTATACTTGATGTTTTAGACATGTCTTAACATACAAATTACCTGATTACAAGTCAGTTCTCTTCCAGCTGCCTTTCAAAGGGATTGCTGCCAGCCACATTTAACCCCACTGGGCTGAGATTAACTAGCAAACCTAAACTTCAAGCTATCTTTGCATCTATTTGCTTGACTACCCATTCCACTGGTGAAAACAGCAAGTTGGTTTTTCTTTTCTCTAAAGGAACAAGATTTAGACATTAGGTGCAGCCTATCTGTCAGCTCCCCCAGTAAATTTTGAAACATTGGTCAATTTTAATAAAATTGACTTAGTGGAATATGTCTCAACATACTACATTTCTGTGCATCCTGTGAAGGAAAGGCAGTTGAGCAGTAGTGAGGAAAAGGCTCAAAAATGAGTTCAGCTCTCCTTAGGGATTGGCATAGAGCAGCTTGGTCTCAAGAAGCCTTCAGAAAATAGCTTCACTTGTCATTTCTTACCTCTGGTACTCCTACCTCTCCTGCTTTCCCAGTATCTGAGCTATTCACAGTTCACCTCAAGATAGAAAAATGATACTGCTACTGATTTAGCAGATGGGGAATTGAGGCACAACATGATTAAAATTCAGATTTTCACAGGCATTTATGCATGTTTCAATTGAAATCTGATGGCTTGGATTTCAGTAATTTGCCCAAGGTCATACAAGGAGCATGCAATAGGCCTGGGAGTTATATCCAAGCTTGCACTTTGCTCTTTGGACCATACTTCCTAAATGGGATGTAGTAAATTCAGAATTGCACCTTCCCAGCCCCCTCTTTGGTGGGATACCAGTCTGCTGTGAATGAACACATCCTTTGGTCCTCATGGCCTGAGCATCAAAGCTAGCTACTCTCCTAGATCTGCCTCTCAGGTGCAATGGCACAGTGCAGACGCTGTACATGGCTCCCCTTCAGAGCTGTGGCATCACATAGCAAAAAGGCCACCTGAGCACACAGCTCCTTCCAAGTGTAGCAGAAATTTTACTGTTAAAGGGGGAATACTATCTAAAAGGAAAGCATGCCTAATTAGCTAAAGAATTTTTCAACACAGCAGCGAGCTACTGATCCTTAGAAAAATAAAAATGTCTTGAACTTTGTTTAATTCCACCTGGTCTCATCCCACTCTGACTTGGTTAATTACCTGTAGATAATTTCTTCTGGATTTCCACATTTCATCTTTTTCAGATAGAATTGCTTAGCTCTGTAGCTTCAAGTATCTTTTATTTAGGATCGTCGAATACAAATAAGAACGCTCTGACCTACAAAAACAAAGATAATGAAAATTTTTAGAAAAATCACTATGAAGAATGAATGCCAGTTCCTGACGTCCCATAGAGTTCACAGTTTGATGACAGATCTATTTCCAGTCTATTACACTAAGAACTTCACAGTTTTGAGAACTCTGGAGAAAGTTAGATGAACAACTCATCCACCCTACATCCAGTGCTATTTCTACAAAAATCAGAATTTCTTATTTCAAGCACTTATTTTTCCAGATGACAGAGTCCACCGCACAAGTAAGGCACATTCTGGAACAAACTGATATATCTGTTCTCGTATAAAGATGCATACTTGCTCACCTTAGCTAACACTTACTAAATAGAACAGAAGATATCGGAAGATTTTGATTTCCTCACTGAAAATTTTAGGCACAAAATGACAATTTCAGGAAGCAGATCACTGCCTTTAAAAATATGGAGCCTGAGAATATACTTAGCATAGGAATAAAATAACAAACCAATTGAAGACTGAGTTACAAGTTTGTGATAGAAATTGTTACTAATGGAGGAACACAAAATAAAATGTATGCAAATGAGAATGCTGGCTTGTATTCCCTGGCTCCAGCTGGCTGACAAGTTTAACTGCTGAGTGCTGTTCTGTCACCAGTAACAGTGAACACTTGTTCCCACTATGCTGTCCTAAAGAAAAGTGCTGAGTAGAAGTGGATAAGTAGTTTTTCCATCAACACAACATTGATAAATATCAGTATAAAAACCACAGGAGAAACAATATTTTCATTTCAAGTTTGAAAAAAATGCAGTAGAAAAATTTGAGGGCTGTGTTTTCAAGAAGATTCAAAACTAGCTACTAGCAGCTCAGAGAAAGGGCACTGTCTGCTCTGTGCCTTGAAAAACCTGCACACTGGTCAGTGTTCATCTTTCTAATCACTTACGAAATTCTGGGCTGACGTAACAAAATCCACCCAAAGATCTTAAGAGTGCACAGATTAATAGTGCATTGTCACAGCATTGTACTTAGTGAACACAAGCTATAAAAGAGATAAAGGGGAAAACGCATCCCCTACGGTCCCAAACTTAGTGAATATTCTTGCCTTACTTAACATCTTCTGAGCACTAAAAAAAAAAAAAAAAAATTACTACTTACTGCTTATAGTACCCATGAGGCAGAATTAAGCTGCATATAGCATTTGCAGTAAAAACCCATGGCCACGCAAAATTCTTCTTGCTTGATGTTTCACTTTAAACTCCAAACAATCCAAATACATGGACATTTTGAGTGAGTCTAAATCTTTATGATATATCAAAGCACATGAAACTAATGTTGTTATGTGAAACCATGTGGAAATGTGTAGGGTTTATTGAGTTTTGCTTTGTGTAAATCCCAGTACCAGAAGAGAGTTAGGAGAAGAGTGTACTGTATTTACCAGATATTAAGCAGAAGAGGATGCTAGCAGAAGCTATTGTGAAATTTGAGTTTTATACTAGTTTAGTTAAAATGCTTAAGACCCTCAAATAATGAAGAATTACTACAGGTTATTAAGAATTGCACGAAACAAAAATATTATTACCTCCGTTGAGAGATTGCACATACACGTGTTGGTGGCAGATGTGTGGAATGTCTTTGGCTGCTTTTTGGCTCTTTCTGATTCTAATTAATGAAGGGACTGGTGGATTATGAAGTGTTTCATATAAATGTTTCATAAGAGACATTTATAAATCTCAGTGGAGAAGCCAGTCCAACTAATATCTTCACTCAGCAGCCCGTATTTCTTCAGAACAAAGCCTAAAAGTGGAAGAAAAATGTTCTCTTTAAGCCCTATATCACCAGAGGGAAATGATCCTTTTTGGTTTGCAGGGAAATTTTACTTTTTACAGGGAAAGGGGTAATAGAGTCCCACAGATCCCCTCACCCAAGGTTCTGTTCCACCAAACAGTTGGTCGGATCTGGAGTCCATGAGCCATCCTCCTCCTTCATGGAACTCCTTCTCTTCACCAGCCTCCTTTTTCTCAGGCTGTGCAAAATGTTGGAAGTCGCTGGGTACATAACCTGTTCTTCTCTCAGCTGGTGAATCTTGACACAGGTGTAGGACAGATTGGAATAGATCTAAGGAACCTTCACAATAATGGTGCCTGCCTTGCTGACAACAGGCACCAGCTGGTGAGGCAACAGGGGTGTGAGGCCAGGGACAAGGCCAGTGGGACACAGCTGGCCACTCTCCCCCAGCTTCCACCTCCCAGGACAACGAGGACGACTGGGGGACTGGAGCGTCTCTCTTATGAGGAAAGGCTGGAGAAGCTGGGCCTGTTCAGCCTCGAGAATAGATGACTGAGAGGGGACCTCATCAATGTCCATCAGAATCTGGAGGGAGGGGGTCACAGGATGAAGCCAGGCATTTTTGGTGGTAACAAGCAATAGGACAAGAGACAACGGGCAGAAACTGATGCACAGGAAGTTCCACCAGAACATGAGGAAGACCTTCTTTACTGTGTGGCGACCACACACTGGAACAGGTAGCCCAGAGAGGCTGGAGTCTCCCTCACCGGAGATATTCCAGAACTGCCTGGATGCAATCCTGTGCTTGTGCTCTAGGGTGACCCTGCCTGAGCACGGAGGTTGGACCAGATGTCACACTGTGGTCCCTTCCAACCTGACCCATTTATGATTCTGTGAGACCGAGGCCGCAGGGAAGAGCTGCCCCTGGTCAGAGGCCCCGCTACACAATCGCCAGCAGCAGCAGCCCTGCGGGACCGAGCCCTGTGGGACCGAGCCCTGTGGCACGGGCAGCCCCCGGTGGCAGCCCCGGCCGCCGCTGTGCCCCAGCCCC
>VXBC01006471.1:463518-474713 GCA_013399945.1 Ploceus nigricollis
AGGGGGCTCCGCGCTCTTTTGTGTCCGCCCGGCCGAGCCCCCTCCCCTCGCCGCGGGAGCGAGGGGCCGGGACCCCCACCACGCCCACGGCCCCTGGCCGGGCCGGGAGCCGGGTAGCGGCGACACAGCAGCCCGGTCTCTCCTCCCCGTCCCCCCCGCGCCGTTGTCGGGACCGAAATTTCCTGGAAGATTTGGCGGTATTTTGCAGGGATGAGGAGCGTAGGGCGAGGCCCTGGGATGTGGTGCCAGTAGTCGGCTGGCCGTGCGGGCGGGAATGCGAGGCCTTGGTGGGCTGCACGGGGGCCCGGCAGAGCCGCCCGGCCGGCCCTGGGCAGGTGCGGGCAGCGCGGAAATCACAGCCAGGGTGACCAACAATAAAGTTGCTGATTAACTGAGGACTCGTCGTCTTGTGCCATTTGTAAACAAGGGGTCACGATGGACGAGTTACCTCTCGAACAGATGTGAGCTGGGTGCCAGGAAGGCTCGGAGGCTGCTGGTGTAAGTAGGAAGGTGTCCCCCGTGCCCCAGTGCTAGCTGCGTTTGCATCATTGAAGGGCATGAAATCGGGAAATGGGATCGATCGGCTCGCAGTGGCACAGAGGCAGCTGGGTGGCATCAGGACTTCTCCTGTGACACACATGACAGATGGGAGAGAGACAGGACCCTGGCATTTTCAATGTCTACACAACTTCTCAGTGTGTGGCAGGTGTTCTTGGGCAGACCTGTGTGTGCTAGCCACTGTTCTGCCTCCAGAAATTATGTAGTTGGTGATCCTGAAGAGTACTGTTGAGGTTATTCACAGACAATACTACTGGAAAACCACAAAACAATTATGTGTTCTAGTAACGTTTCTGCGGCTGTGATATGTATTCTGCAGTACAGAAGCAGTAGAAAATCAACTTCTACCTTTACCAATTTCTTTGAGGTTTACCCAAAATGATTTTGTTCTGAAAAGAACTGTCAGGTAAAAGCTACCTAGTGTGCTTGGGTTGCTTTTGGGATGGCAAAATTAGTGATAACAATGATCTGAACATTTTTAGGCAATGAGGAGCACAGAAACCTGGATTTCAGCCTGTTCATCGGCTCTGTTACATGTAGTAACCTTTCCTTGGCATCTTGGTAGATGGCAGTTATTGTCAATTAAAAGAAATTTCAGCTTTCTCAAAAGAAGCTCTGGCAAAATGGTCAGAAAAAGGAAAATGGCAGGCGCCACTTTGGGCAGTATTCAGAGTCTGGCTTTAATTGGCTTGCAGGAATGGAGAAATGGTGTCTATATATAATCATTAGCATACTGTTACTAAACAATAAGCTAGTGGTTGCTTTCATTTTTTCTTTGCTTATGTGGCCTGTGGCATGACAGCTACAATGTAAAGGCAAGATCCATCTGCAGTTCTGTAGGACACCCGAGATGGCTCAGTCTGAACCGTTCTGAGGCCTCTGTGAGTTGCTTTTGCACTGTGCATTGTGCGGGTGGTTATACTTGGTCTTGGCTGCTGGCATTTACAGCTATGGCATTATATTGGGAGAAGTTAGGAGCACTGGGTGTTACTCTTTAGACTTCAGGATTTGACAGTCACAGCAGTTCAAAGCTTAACTCTTATTTGTGGTAATAATTACATGAAGGGAGGCAATGTTCAGAAATTGAATGAAAAAGAATGTTTAAGATAATGTCAAGATACGAAACATTAAACACTGAAACTTTGAAAGTCTGGTACCTTGTTTTGTCAGCATTTAAAAAAGGTATACATTAGAGTTCCTTTAGTGCTTCCAAATATAAATCTAATGTTGCTCCACCTTTAAGATTTTGCTTAGAAGAAACTTGACTTAGTACTGAGTTTTGCGGTAGTGTTTTGAAGAAACTCAGTATTTGGAAATTGATGTTTTAGTGGCAGGATGCTTGTAAAAATAGCAAAACATGATATATATGATATATATATACATACTAAACAATATGGGTAAATAACACTGGTAGAATAAAAGCAAGTGTCAGCAAATTCAACTGTTTTGGCTGAAAATAGTCTGGTCTGAAGCTAGTTCAGTCTGGTCTGAACTAGTTTTGTAAAACTCTTACTTGCCCTGTTGCTTGAGAGGAAAAAACTCCTTGGCATACTTGAGTTACTACCTCAACAAAGGAAAAATAACCTACTTTAAAATGTTATCAAACTTCTAAAAGGAAAAAGACAGGATTTATGGATTCATGCTTTAATAAACAGATAAGCTTAGTTTTTTACAAAAAATGCTAGAAAAGTATCAAAAACTTACTATTGAAAGGTAATATGGGGATTTCAGTCAGGTTGCTGAAGGAAGGAAGTGTTGGTGCAGTGTGTTCAGCACTGCTTTCCTCTTCCAGCTTCTGCAAAAGCAACTAAACTGCCTCCATTCCTCTGCTCATCTTGTTTATTTTTCCCCTCCAGCTTCTCTCTTCTACTGCCAAAAAAGAGAAAGTGTGGAAACTCGATTTCTCCTGCTTGCTCTGTATCACTGACCCACTCCTTCTTGATATGAAAATGCATGAGGTTTTAGTCCAGCCATGTATATTGGAGCTAACAGTGCTTGTGGATGTTAGCCAGCCTGGGAAGGAGCCACCAGCTGCTCTAGCAGAGCTGGATCCACGTGGAGGGGGCCTGTGGTCAGTGGCATTGGGGCTTATAAGATAAGACATAAAGTTGATAGACTGCTACATGGAGTGGAAAGGTGTAAAGGTGGCAATGCCCTCTTTGGATTTCATAAAAGAAAGTTTCCTCACCGTGGGCCAGCAGAAGGATTCTGGTACAGCCCAGATGCTAATGAGCCTTGGTGACACTGTCTGGTCCTCTCAGCATCAGTCTGCTTTTCCCAGTGTTATTCTGCTGTGGGGAAAAACACTGAATGTAAGGGATTAGAGAAGCCTGAGATGGAGAGAGAGCGCAGCATCTGGTTTTGTTCTAGCTATGTGCTAAGGGGTTTAGCGTTATATTTTTGTGTGTCTGCTGGAACAATGTCCTGTGAATGCATTCACCAGTTGGTATTTCTTATAAACCTCCAGATGAGAACTCAGTGGGAAATTAGGATCCTCAGAAGTCACTGAAAAATAAAAGGAAGTTGAAGGTGTATTTTCAATTGAAAAATCTTTCTGCTTAACAGGAGAGGGTGCAGAAAGCTCAAATAAAACTTTGTGTCTCTGCTGTTATATACTGATTCACAGCTTACATCTCTTGTGACAAGGTGTGGCAAAATGAATGATGTGGTTACTACCTACAGCTTCAGTTATTATTTTTGTCCTGCTTCTTTGGCAGACATGACTGCATGGAATGTGTACCAAGTGCTTCAGTTCATTGCATATCATTTTCTACTGCCCCTTTTATAGGGTAGCAATTTTGGGAGACAGGGTGAATAAATACCAGATGAAATACTTAAATCACAAGAGGCCTTTGGTTTCCCTTCAAGAGGGTAGATTGTAAATCATTACCAGATAACTTCCCCATTCTGAAAACAAAAATCTTGTTTCTTCCAAATTTTTTTTTCTTCTTTGTTTTTCCTTTTATACTGATCTAAGTTTTAGTCCCTTCTTCTCAGTGCTAGCAGGCTTGGGCTTGTATTCTTCTTTAGTTATCATTTAGCTGAGCCACTGATACTGACTGTGCTCTTAAGAGAGCTTATAAGATTAAACAGGATGCAAGATTTACTTTGAGATACTGATGTTTTATTAGTTTAGTATAGACATATTATAGGAACAGTGAGCAGGTGCCAGGAGCAAATTTTTTTAAGCATCCTCAAGAATATTTATACCAAATGTCAGTGTAAACTGTGTGTTCATTCATGTGCATCTTATCACTGAACCTTCTTTGGTGCCCTTGAAATGTTTCTCTTTTAACATATTTCTTTGATTAATTTCCATGCATCAAGTAGTTTGTATATCCCTAGTAATAGTCTTTTTTTTTTTATTAGAGATGAAAAAAGCAAACAGAAAACCACTAACAGAAAACATTGTGCTGCTGCTCTGTATTCAAATTTTTCTTTTGCAATGTAGTCCTGAATGTTTATGTCCTGTACTTGTTTACTCTCCCTGGTTATTGACAAAATCAGATAGTGCCATGGTCATTTTAGAGACTGACATGTCACTTCTGATATGCTCAGCTCTCAGTCTTGATTCGGTCCATGTGTATGCATGGAGGAGCTTCAGTGTCTCCTAGCCCTGGAGGCTGAGGATAATGTACAACCTTTAGTAATTGCAGTTGTGCACAGCACTTGCTGCTGGAGGACTGAGGTGTTGGAAGCCCTCCCTCGTGCAATTTGGCAGCCACACAGAGGTAGGAGATGCTCTTGTCTTAAAAGGCATTGCAATGTTTGCATGCTGAAACTGCCATGCAAATGTGATGTATAATCTGCAAATGGCTACTTCTCTTTAAAGCAAGTTGTAACAACTGGGCAGTCTAAAGCAAAATCTGAGAGGAACATTCTTGCCCACCTGAAACTTTTAGGATTAGATCTCCCAGGATTTTGCCTGCTTTAGCATCTACTTCCATCTAAAATAGTAGGTCTTCCTACTAAATGGGCCAATATAAGAACTGTTGGCCTTTTTAGTCTCCCAGTGACTGCAGTTAGTGTAGGCAAGGTGTTGTTTCTATGCTATATTGGGCTGCTGCCTTTCCGGAGCAACTTCAGCGACACAGAATTTAGTTTGTGTCATGGTTTTGGAGGGGTTTTATTGACTGTTTGGGGTTTTTATTTGTTTGTTTAAAGGAGGGGGATTAATTAGCAACAGCATAGTGAGAAGAGTGTTTTCTCATTTTCTGAACATTCTGTATGTGTTACAGAACTTGTGCTGAGCTTGTATGTTGTGTATGTTCTGTATGTGTTACAGAACTTGTGCTGAGCTTGACAGTCAGATAATGTGGTGATTGACTAGAGTTTTGAACATCTGAAATGGAAACTGTAATGTGTGAGCGTGTAAGTGTTTGTTATGAGATGACTGGGATAGCAGTAGCCACATTTTCCTGCAAGGTCATGTTTGTCATCCATCGGGCTCAAAGAAATACTAGTAGGGTGACTTGGATGGCATATTAATTACAGTTGCTATATTCAGATGCCTGGATCTAGATTTGAATTGAATGACAACTCTGGCTGAAGTTCTTCCATCAGCTTACTTGGATTGAAGTAGTGTGCTGAGATCCCTCACGGTGTGGTCAGCCGGGCTGTGGAGGAGGCTCATGGGGCAGCTGGACTTGGCTCTGTCTGTGGTAGCCTTCAAGATGTGGCTGGAGAAAACCCTGAGTGCTCTGCTCTGAGCTTGGAGCTGACCCTGCTTTTAGCAGGGGTTGGAGTCAAGACCTCCCACGGCCACTTCCAACATGAATTATCCTGTGGGCCTGGATCAGGACCTGGTTATGCTGAGCATTATGCAGAAGGGTGTTAGTGTTGTCCCTAATCTCCTGTCCCAAGGCTGTCCTGGCAGCTAAAAATCTTTCGTCAAGTAATACCCACAGAAGTAATTTCAGTTGATGTTAAGCTGTCAGTGGCTGTTTTCTTTATCTGAGTCAGATCTGTCTTTTTTTGTTGCAAGCCTTTTCCTGTCAATTTTGCTAATCACTATTTTAGATTCATAGTGCTGATAAATGTCCACACAAATTCCCACTAATGGTGAAATAATATATCCTGTAAGTAGATCTGGAAATGTGCACACAGGCAAAAATAGAAACAAAGGTAATACCTTGAGGATGTACTAGTCTAATATGACCAAAATGTCTGTAGATGCAACAGAGGTTTGAAAGAGATTCAAGCAGGAATTGTCTTTTGAAGGCAAGCTGGGCTAATGAAAGCAACATGATTTCTTAGTGTTGCTGGGTCTTGGCAATAAAGATTCAGATGGAGTAGCCTGCAGGAGAGGTGAGCAGAAACCAGTTAGTTATCACGTCATGGCAGAAATTTCAAGAACATTGCAACCCTGAAGGAAGGAAATAATTTAGAAGAAATGTTTCACAGAAGATTGAAAAAAGAGAGAGAAAGAAAGATCAAGGTATTTAAAATACCTCGTACTGGGGCTGAGTAAAGATTGAGATCCTGAATTAAATTCCAGCAGGGATCAGAGAGCTGAAACTGAGAAGAAGACTACCAGAAAGCTCTAACTTAATTTTGGAGGTAGCTTTTGGGATTTACCAGACTACAATTTTAATTGTTTCAAAGTGCAGAAGGAAGAGAGAGGCACAATTCTCTTAATGATGTGTGATGTCAGTTTTGGTGATCATGACATGCAGGATTGTGATATCCTTGCATTGTCATTACAGTAAGCTGGGTAAGCAAACTGCAGACCCTTTGGGAGATTGAAAAACAAAGTTAAATCTCCCAACAAAGAGATTGCAAAATGTAAACAAAGTGAATTTATGTGAAGGTTGGCACATGGAAGGTTAATGCCTAAAATACTGCCCTTCCTTTGGGTAGAGCTGCTGTGTAAGAAGTGAAGCTGGTTTACAAAAGCCCAGCAAAAGGGACCTGAAGTTCTTTATAAAAGTGTGTGTAATATTCTGTACAATGAAGAAGAGATGGAAGAGTCTGTTTCTCTTGAGCAGCTCCTAAGGCTCCGTCCAGCTGTTGTTGGAATGCGAGCAGTGCTCACATTATTTGTGTGTCTGTGGCCAAGGGTAACACCGGACATTGCTCGAAGGTTTCTAAGTGAAACTCAGCCCTGTGGCCACAAGCAAAGTGCAGATTAGTGAGAGGTTAAATGCTCATATTTCTGGGTAGGTGTAAAAATAGCACAATATTGCTTCTCCCTCCCTCCTTACCTCCCTCTTCATGGGTGTGCAAAAAAGTGAGCTCTGTGGTCTCACCAGCAACAACCAAGTGATCCTTCAAAGACATCGAGGTACCCACACAGTGGGTGTGGGGTCAGTGAGTGAAGTCACCTGGGCTCTGCCTCTCCAGGCGCTGTGTGTGTAGCTTGTAAGTAAGAAGGAGGGAAGCACAGGCTCTTTTGGCTTCCCTTTTTCTCCTGGCATTTAAGTTACCTATTAAACTGTGACTGCCCCCATCTCCAAACCCTCATGAAGAAGTCTTCTTGATGGCCACCACATAAGAACCTTGAGAGAAGAGCACCTAAGGATGCCCAGAGAGTGAGTCAGGGCAGGACCAGGGAATGCTAAAGCATGACTCAGAAGGCACATAGGAGTAACTGGTGTCTCAGGGAGGATGAGGATGCAGAGCTGGTCCCATGGTCTGGCTAGAAGTTTGTCAGTGGGCTTGACAAACCAACGTGGAGGGTAAAGGTGAGTGAAGGATGCACTCTGTGTAGTAACTAGTAGGTAAAGCAATCAGTGAACAGGGGGCTGGTATAGGTTTTGTGGGTTGTTCAGAGAGACACCTTGCATGTTCTGGTCAGACTTTCATAGGAGCTATGTGCTACATAAACCAAATGATTCAGTGCATAGCCTCTGGTTGAGTTTTTTGGAAAGCCTCACAAAACAGTTGAACTATTTCCACTGTCAGTAAAACTCTTTAATGACAGTGGGGATGCTGTTCTCCAATAGCAAAATATTTATGCTTTGTATAAATTGTTCTCATAGTTTGTGCTGGGTTTGAGTAATAGCTGCACTTAGTGATGTAACAACCACACCTGAAAGGTTTCCTTCTTCTGGTTGTAGATGGATGGTGACAGCTCCACAACAGATGCTTCTCAGTTAGGAATTGCTGGAGATTACATTGGTGGCAGTCACTATGTCATACAGCCTCACGATGGTAAGAAGTGAGAGAGTAAATGCTACCATTTCTCTGCATATGTGTGTATACATATATTTTCTTCCAGTTCTTGTATCATTCTCTGCTGTCTTCTCTCAGGCTAAGAATTTGCCATTGTTTTCATACTGCCTCACTGTATAAAGCATTTTTTTTCTGCAGTCTGAAGGGGGGAGGCTGGATTTTTTGATGTTGGCACAGAGACCTTGAGGGGATGACAAAAAAATTGACATTCTAGGAAGCAGTTTGTATTTTGACATGGCATTAATAATAGTTGTTGATCAGCAGCCATGTACATTTCTGTGCATAATGTGATAAAATGCTCTCTTTATAAAGGTACCCTGATGTTGCATCTATTTTTAAAACTATTTCTATGATGTTTAAACTGAATTATTGCCTGCTGTCTATCCAATATAATTTCTGTTAACTTTTCTTCATTTCATTAGACACAGAAGACAGCATGAATGATCATGAAGATACAAACGGCTCAAAAGAGAGTTTTAGAGAACAAGATATATATCTTCCAATTGCAAATGTGGCAAGGATAATGAAAAATGCCATACCCCAAACAGGAAAGGTAATACTGTTGTCTGGTAAAGAAAGCGTGTTAATGAGTTTTTTTCCTTCCTCTCAGTGAAGTTGAGCTGATTAGAACAGCATATTTTTCTAAATGATGCTGGTTTATTAAGAAAATCATTATAAAAGGAAAGGGAAAAAAGCTCCAGGAGCAGGAGGTGATTGAGACCAAGCCCATTTTTCTTAGATTTCTGAAAGCTTTTAGTAACTGCTGTAGTTAGAGTGTCCAGAACTGTTCTCCACAGGGCTTTCAGGAGCTTTCTTTTTCTAAGATGTGTTCTCTGAAATTGTCATAAAGAGTCAGACTTGATGACAATCACTAAGAATATTTTCTATGCAATTCTCTTGAGAGATGTAGTCTGCTTTCATTGAGGTGCACAAAATTTGAAGTAAGTGAATAATTTTGGCTGAAATAGAAATCCAGTGCTCATCCTGAAGGAAAGAGAATGGTTAGCCTTCCATCACCCCAATATTCACATACCCAAATGCCAAAGTGACCTAAGAAGTCTGCTTTATATTGTGGAGCAGATAAGGCCAGATATTGAAAGCCTTATTTATTTCTTACTTCTAAGAATAGACTTTTTAATCCATTCTGCTGAGCTGGTGATTGTATAAGTACTTCATCATTCTAGTGGTTTATCTTAAACCTTTGCAGGGCTCCTATGATTTGCTGTTTCTCTATTGTATTCCAATACAATTCCAGCCACAGTAACATTTCCTCCAGCTAAAACTGATCTCTCTTTTTGCAGATCACTCTAAATAGAAGGAAGACATAATTTACTTGCATCTGCTTGTATTTTCATAGTGTTCAGGGCTTTCTGGAGATCTGGATGTTACATTTATAACTTTGCTGTGAAAAACTACCCTAGTCCATATTGTCATAAATTTTTAGTGATCAAGATGAGATTTTTCTTGAGAATTTAGCATATGGGAGGTAGAGCTATCTTGAAAAATCAGGATGGTTTTTTGTAAAAAACTGCAAGGGAAGCTGCTGACTGATGACTTCTTCTGAAAATCTCACCCTACGTGTCTGAAAATATCAGAGGAGCTAGTGAAGACTCTGCATACAGTTACTGCTTCAATTTTTTAGGTTCTTTTCATGTGAAGAATAAGAATCTTAATTATTATAATCTTCTTGTTGACTCCTGTCAGCTTCCCAAGTAATCATGAGTAATACTTGCTGTAATTTTAAGTCAGGTAAATGACTTTTGTCCGGCTGAAAACTGTAATCAAATTTACTTACCTCATTCTTGCTAGGGGCATATGTTGAATTCTCATTTGGTAAATTTATACCAGAATACTAAAGCATTAGAAAGGCTTGCTGCTAGGTGTATATTCTAGTCCTTGAATCCAGGCAGGATAAAAATACTTGTCATTGCTGAATTTGTGGGAATGTACTGGAGTGGGGTTGGAGCTACCAGGTCTCTTAAAAAGAAGAGGAAGTGGGCTGTGACATTGTAATGAGCAGGTTTGAAGAGACATAAGTAAGTAAGGCAAGAAGCATCTGTGTGTAAAAGCTTGTATAGACTTAGGACTTCAGGAGATCCTGGCAGTTGGCTGCACTGCTTAAAATAGTAAAACATGAGTAAAATCACATTGCACCTGGTCTTACGTAGAGCAGTGAGGACATCCAGTGGTTTGCTGTGCAGGTGTTGCCTAAATGGGTATTATCATTGGGTTTTGGGATGTTTCCTCTATTATCTGGTGTAGTCTTTGGGGGGTTTGTAGTGATTTTTTTTAGAAGTCTTGTGTCTTTATTAATGATTTTATGATACTTTTTTCCTTACTAGATTGCTAAGGATGCAAAGGAATGTGTACAAGAGTGTGTAAGTGAATTTATCAGCTTTATAACATCAGAAGCAAGTGAGAGGTGTCACCAAGAGAAAAGAAAGACGATCAATGGAGAGGATATTCTCTTTGCCATGTCTACCTTGGGGTTTGATAGCTATGTTGAACCTTTGAAGTTATACCTCCAAAAATTCAGAGAGGTTGGTATATATGGGTATTTGCTCATTTATTTAACCTGGTTGTGTTTATCTTTAGCTCTCTGTTGTTGTAACTGTATAATGGCTAACTTGCACAGTATCTCACAGCTCTTGGTGAGGGAGCAATGTAATGTTTAAAAGCATTCCAGAGGATGTCAAGAGACAAAGGAGGAAGTAAGCATTTTTATTAGACTTGCTGATTCAGAGTAATTAAAGCTTTCAACTGAATAAATTCTTTAATATATTGGTGGTAGTAAATTGCTCTGCTCTTTAAAGGTGCCTGTTAAGAATGTTTAATTCGATTTTTGGGTTCAGTCAGTATGTATTGACTGCATCCTCTGAGGAACTGGCGTAATGCCTATTGTTTGTCTGGACTTCAGGTCTGCAAAAGAAAAAAAAACTGTTTTTCTCATGTTGGAATAATGATTCACATGGAAAACTATCTGCTTCAATGGGATTTTTTAAATTATTTTTTTAGCCTGTCCCTCAGTTTGCTTTTGATACATAGTACATGCTAGGTATGTGATCCAAACAGTTAATTTAATTTATCCCTTCTCTAGCAGAAAGTGACTTTCTTCCTTTCAGCAATTTAGACCTTTTCAAAAAAGGAGGTTGCTTCTGCTTGGGTTTTTTGTTCTGGTCTGCCTCCCCCTGTCTAAATTGGCAGAATAGTAGATAAGGATGCTCTTCTGAGTTTCTTTGTTTTGTAAACCTAAGATTTTTTTAGGTCAGACTTGCTAATGATACTTGTTTTGCTGACAGCACTTGAAGCTTCCCTTCCCAGAAGGTCATTTGCTGGATAACTGAGTAACAGGAGGTGTAATATAAAATTGGAGTAGTGCTGTGTGCTGTCTTTTTCCAGTTCTGTGTAGCAGTTGCACATGCTGTGGTAGTGCTGTATGTGCTTTTGAAAAGGCAAGTATTGCC
>VXBC01006471.1:475846-506779 GCA_013399945.1 Ploceus nigricollis
ATTTGGATTCTTAATTTCCAGACCTAGGAGCCTCAGAGTGCTCTATGAAAAAACTTTAGGTTGCTGTGACTTGAAAAGAGCAACTTAAGAAATGTCCTGGCAGGATTAAGGATGCAAAGGAGATGTTGCAGTAGTAGAAGAAAGTAAAAAAAAATTATGTTAAATAACTGGTCATGTCAAGTGCTGCAGGTATTTCTCTCCACAGGGGCAGCTATAGATCTGTCTGGAATGAATGATGGTGTCAGTGCAGCAGTAGCAGTGATAGCTGTGCTTCTGTGGCATAACCCTCAGCTCTTTGTGGTGGCCTCATGCCAGGGCTGGGTCAGGGACTCTCCATTAAGCTGTGTTGGATGTGGAACATGCACAATGAAGGCAGTAAATTTTGGACCTGCCAGAGCCACTCNCTGGTCATGTCAAGTGCTGCAGGTATTCTCTCCACAGGGGCAGCTATAGATCTGTCTGGAATGAATGATGGTGTCAGTGCAGCAGTAGCAGTGATAGCTGTGCTTCTGTGGCATAACCCTCAGCTCTTTGTGGTGGCCTCATGCCAGGGCTGGGTCAGGGACTCTCCATTAAGCTGTGTTGGATGTGGAACATGCACAATGAAGGCAGTAAATTTTGGACCTGCCAGAGCCACTCTCACTAATCTTAATGCATCTCTTAGCCTGCAACTGAAGCAATTGAAAATTTGTTCAGTGAAGGAGGAAGGGAAAAAAATAAAAACAACCCCAACCAACCAACCAAAAATNTGTCCCTCAGTTTGCTTTTGATACATAGTACATGCTAGGTATGTGATCCAAACAGTTAATTTAATTTATCCCTTCTCTAGCAGAAAGTGACTTTCTTCCTTTCAGCAATTTAGACCTTTTCAAAAAAGGAGGTTGCTTCTGCTTGGGTTTTTTGTTCTGGTCTGCCTCCCCCTGTCTAAATTGGCAGAATAGTAGATAAGGATGCTCTTCTGAGTTTCTTTGTTTTGTAAACCTAAGATTTTTTTAGGTCAGACTTGCTAATGATACTTGTTTTGCTGACAGCACTTGAAGCTTCCCTTCCCAGAAGGTCATTTGCTGGATAACTGAGTAACAGGAGGTGTAATATAAAATTGGAGTAGTGCTGTGTGCTGTCTTTTTCCAGTTCTGTGTAGCAGTTGCACATGCTGTGGTAGTGCTGTATGTGCTTTTGAAAAGGCAAGTATTGCCTAACTAGTTCCAGTTCCTACCACGTAAGTCTGAAGTGGGTCTGTGCTACTTTCATTTTAATTGACCATTTTTGCAGATTAGAGATGCTGTGGTAGCAGAGTAGTTGGATTGGGTTTTAATTGCATGGATGGGTTAAATAGCTTTGCTCATTAATTTTAAATCTCCATTCCAGCAAGGGTGTCTTCAGGGTGAAATACTTCAGTTTTGTAACTGAGTATTTTGTCTGCAGCAAGCAGTTGCAGAGGATCTTTTTTTATGCCCACATGATTTTTCTAGACTATTCTTATATAATAGCATAGAGCATCAAACTTCAAACTTGTAAAACTGCATGCAGATGACTGGGGGCCTTGGCTTTCTGTGCTGATATCCTTTCTGGCTGTGGTCCTTGATGTGGGAGAAGAAATTCCACATCTTGGTTTTAAATGTCAGCTCTTAGTTTATGGTGATGGTGCTTGTGTGTGGTTGGTAAGCAAATGTTGCACATTCTTGGTAGGTGAGATTCTGTGATTTCTTGTAAATGCTCCTTCTGGAGTACCACAGATTTTGAACTTTCTGCAGAAGGTGAAAAGCCTTTCTTACAACTACACAGTCCTGGTTTGCCAAGTTTTTGTTTCAGGAGTATGGCTAAGATGAAAAACACTCATGTAATATGCATATTCTCAAATCCCATAGAGTTTTACAGGTCTTGGGGTTTCAAGCTCCAGTTGTTGCACTGTGACTCTTCTGCAAGTTTCAAACCTTGGCTAGAGCTCCTGGGGCTTTGAAAAAAATCTCAAGCTTTTTTCCTGCTTTTTTTTGTGCTCTCTCTTCTTAGGCAATGAAAGGAGAAAAGGGAATTGGGGGAACAGTTACAACTGCAGATGGTCTAAGTGAGGAGCTCACAGAAGAAGCATTTAGTGAGTAATACTTTTTAATTTATTATGTTACTACTACAGCTTTTATAAAAACAGCACTTCTGTCAGGCATCAGCATTCTTACTTGAGGAATATATCCTGGACTAGTGATAGCTCATATCAATTGTGGAAAATTTATAAATGCATATATTAGTGCTAGTATACACTTAAACATAGGTTGTAATGGAAGGTGCAAACCTTTTTTTTCTTTTTCCCCAGTAGCTACGTATTTAGGCCCCATTCAGTCTACTTGCAAGACTATTGGGGGAAAAAAGTAAAATGAACTCCTCTTGATGACTTGAGGAGCTCATCTTTGAGAAATAAGGCAGAGAAGAAAATCATCTTTGTCTAATTCTTAAGAACTTAATATTTCTTACATTCAAAAGAATTCACAGATTGGCAGCTAGAAGGTGTAGGGTGAGGAGTATCATGTGCATTCAGTGTAGTTTTTCTTCCTTTTACTGTGGATTAAGGCCTGACAGTTGTTCGGGATTTACACTGATTTTGTTGGTGCTGATTCTTGCATGTAGTCTCCACCTTGGCTTTTAAATGTTACAGGCTGGTGATGTTGAACCTGATACAAGAGGAATTAGGAAGAATAGCTCTTAGTCATATCTACTGACAAGATTTGGTTTTTTAAGTATGTGATAAAATCACTGGTAAACTACTGAACTAGCAAAAATTCAAAGCCTGAGGACTAAAATGACCTATTCAGGATTGGAAATACACTTTGCTCTCAGTTTGACTTCAGCTGTGTAAAACAGTGCAGACTCGTTGGGTCTCTTCTAGCCTGGAAAAGGAGCTTATAAAACTGGCTGGAAATTAAGAATCTAAGTCTAAATATTATAATAATATAATTTATATATATATATAAAAACTTGTCGTATTTAGATTTGGATTCTTANAAGGGAAAAAAATAAAAACAACCCCAACCAACCAACCAAAAATCTAATTAAGATACCCTCAAGCATCAGCTTTCAAATGAAAACTGTTAGGATTATGCTGTGCTTTCAAAATTTTGTATTGGTTATATATCTTGTTTATATTTAGTAACTTCATGAACAAAGCCTCATTATTTGTGTCCTAGGGAAAAATGTGCTACAGTGACAACCTACAATGTAAGAGTTGTGCTGCTTTGCTTCCAAATAGCAGTTGTAAGGCACCTACTCTGGGTGTGAGAGCTCAACATACATGTTGTGAAGGTTTACCTTGGAGCATCACTCCCTGTGTTTTCTCTCAGTATCTCAGAAGTTCTTTTTACTCCTTTTGTTGGCCACCTCTTTCCTCTGTGAAATCAGAGCTCTTCTGTGTGCCCTGAAGGACGTGCTGAAGTCAACCAGTACAATGTCAGGCTCTAGCAGTGCCTTTTATTTTTTGTCATTGCCTGTTCCTCTTTTCTGCCTTCCATGGGGCTTCTGTATTATGGAGTCCCTGATGGATCCCAGTTTATAAAGCAGCACAATGATTTAATTGAGTTCCTCCCCCATGGCTGTGCTCAAGTGCTAACTTTGTGTTTAAACAAAGCCAACTGAATTCTTCAGGTTTCTTGGGATACTGAGCACTGGAGATGACTTTTTCAGTGGTCAGGGTGGTGAGCTCCACTCCGTTTGCCTGTGTACAGGTCTGGACATTCTGCTTACTCTCAGAGCAAAATCAAGTTGGATTTTATGTGTTTCTTCTGAATGGGAATAAACTTGTTCACTTGTAAGACTTGGTAACAAGTGTGACTATACCAGTGTAGGATGGTAACTCAGGAGATTAATGGCTCTGTAGTCCTGGAATGGACCAAAATTATTTAATGGTGACAGACACATCAAACAAGGCTCTGTGTACCAAGCAGTTCCTGCCTAACATTTTTTAAATGCTCTTTCTTTCAGCTAACCAGTTGCCAGCAGGCTTGATAACCACAGATGGCCAACAGCAGAATGTTATGGTCTACACAACATCATATCAACAGGTATGATCCTGTATCCTGTCCCCTACTCTCCCTTCTGCTGCTAAAATCCAAGCACTAGTTGAGCTGCTCTGTTCTGAAGGATGAGAATTAATTTTATTTAGTCCTTTGGTGGTGGCTGTCATGCCATTCCAACACTGAGAATTCATGGCTGCTTGCTGTGAACTGCTCTGCAGCTTCAGAAAAGGTGCAATGGAATGTAAGCCTTTTTTTTCTTTCTCTAGATCTCTGGTGTTCAACAAATTCAGTTCTCATGATTTTGAAGAAAACTTTCCATCTGGGAACACAAGACGGAAAACCTGTGCAACTCTAACGAAGAGGCAGTTTTAATGACTGGTGAAGAGATTTATCTCTTTGTATATTACATAGCTGTAATGTAGCTACCAGAAGCTTGACTAATTGAGGTGTGAGTTCTGACTCAAATCTTTTTCATGATGATTTTAAAGAAATAATTGGATTTTAAAGGTATTAAAGTATTTTTGTTTTGTACAAGAGTTTGTTGCTCTGTATAACTCCTGTATGCATTGTATATTGCAATTTATTACTGTCAGAGATTTGTAGACAGTTTCTTATTTTCATATTGAATCATGTTACTTTTGTAATTCAGGTAAACAGCTGGGTTAATTCATGTTTACCCTTTGAATAAAATTGTAAGGGTAAAGTTCATTTTTGAATGCAAGTTGCCTTTATTATAAAGATTGAGTTAGTCTTGGTTATGTAACTTGTCTTGCATGACAACCTCAACTAACTTTACATGTCAGCTTATTTATTGAGATTTTGAAAGGGACTTTTTCCTCATGAAACTAGCAGCTCAAAAGAATTGCTACAATTGTTTTTTCTAATGTAACTTCTGAATTAAAGGTTAATCAAAACCAATGAATGCTCTACTACATTTAGAGGTTTAGAGCTTATCAACAGTGTTAATGAAAGCACTGACTGTGCGATGCAGGTTTTCTTTTTTTAAATTTTTTTTTCAGTTGCATTAACTCTCCTTAGACTTACTTTGATACTTTTAAGGTAGTCTTTCTGCTATTGAAATAACTCTTCCTTTTTATGTATGGCTTTTAGAATCCCAAACTTAGAAATTCAAGGGTAGGGGGGGATTTTATAGTCCTTGTGGTAAAAGATCTCATTTTAACTTTTTACTGAAATGTTTTAACGTTTCTTGTGAGCCTGTGGGAACTCAAAAGTGGTAGTGACTTTCTGTGTCTGGGCTGCGTGTTGTGTGTGTGAGTGTGTGTGTGTGTGAGTGGCTGAAAGCTGAACAAGTGATACAAATCTGAAATGGAAGACAGACTTCAGGTTTGCTGTCTCTTTCCTGGTTTTGCAATAAACTCTGCCTAGGTAATGTAGTTCTGTATATTTAGTGAGCTGTTCTTGATAACATTGCTGTTTCTTTAATAATTGGGTGGGTAATTTTGTTGCCATGTCTTAGCCTATTAGGGTGGGGGTGGGGGTCAGACTGGGTTTTGGGGCCTTCGGTATTTTTACTGACTCCAGTGGACTGAAATGTAATATATTAATTATCTTTCCACATACCTGTTATTAATTTAAGCAAACCACCTTGAAACTGTTGCCATATGATTTCTTGCTGGTTTTGTCTTTTCTTAAAAAAAAAAAAAAAAGAAAAAAGAAAGAAAAGTAACAGTTCAATATTGGGAAATTAGCATAACCTAAGGTATCCCAGAAGCCTGAAAGAGGTGGCTCTTTAGCTAAACAAAAACTTCATGTGCAGATTTGAGGAGTGTTTCCTACCAGTCAGCATCCTGCTGGCAAAGCCTCTGGAGGCGATCCAGTGTATTCTGGGGCAGTCTGCATGGATGTTCTGGGCTCTGTGGCAGCCTGTCGTTCTTCAGCAGCTATGAACAAATGGAGTTTCTCATTAAATGTAAAACTGAATAACACAATCCCTACAAGAGCCCCTTCTGTTTGTATTCCATTTATTTCAGGCCAGCATAGCCTGTTCTGGCTGTTCCCAGATTTGCAATGGAAAAAAGCTGTGATACCAACTAAGGAGAAGCTAGGAAAGATTTGGCATTTTGATGTCTAGAAAGCGGGTTGAGGTGATCCCACACACTTGCTTGAAACAGGCAACATTTTTCAGCCTCTCCTCTCTGCTGCGAGTTTAGGTTAAAGTGTGTTTAAGTTTGTGGTTTATACTCCATCACGTGAGCAATGAAGCTGATACTTTGTTTTTCCTTTTTCTTTCTTCTCTCCTCACCCTCTGAGGGCCACAGACAAAACTGCATAACTTCTCATTTTCCTGAAACTACAGCAGTAAAAGTAATAGTACAACACTTTGTTCCATGAAACCATTGTCTCTGAAACCATTCGCCGTGTAAAAGTCTGCAGGGTACTGTAGCCATGGTACACCAAATAAAACAAATGTGGTCTGAAGAAATACTTGCCTAATTTTATTAGCAGCAGCACAACCAGTGCATTCTTTATATTTGTTCAACAACTCTGTGTTCTCATTTTGCTCTTTTTGAGTGTTTAAAGTTTACAAGGAGCTAAGACCCAAACCAAGAATGGCCATTCTTGCTACATCTTATCTGCTTCTACAAAATGCCTGTCTTTGGTCCTCTGAATGTTTTTTTTGAACTAAGATACCCCCAAACTGAGCTTGAGCTCAAGACAGCTGTGGCAGTGTATGCTAAGACTTGGAGAAAGGCTGCTTGAAATAGCAGTGATGTTCAAAGATCTTTTTCCAAGAACAGTGACTTTTTAAAGTGCCTTTTCACAACACAAGCAAGTTTTACCACAGTAATTTTTTGAAAAATG
This sequence comes from Ploceus nigricollis, assembly GCA_013399945.1. NCBI lineage: Eukaryota > Metazoa > Chordata > Aves > Passeriformes > Ploceidae > Ploceus > Ploceus nigricollis. The sequence continues at coordinate 482,671 of VXBC01006471.1, forward strand.
CATTTTTGTGTAACTTGATCCTTCTGGTATTTCTTTATAGGGTGCTTTTGGTATCTTTAAAAGCACAGAAACACTGTTATCTCTAGTCAAAGTGCAGTTATAAGAAAAGCTAATTTAGACGGTGTTCTTCTACATCCCATTTTCATTACAGGCAAAATAGGAACTGAGGCTCTGCCTTTCCCAATCTTGTTGATGTACACATGCATTGGTAACTATTTTATTTATTCCTCCCTTCTGATCTCTACTGAATGCTAAAATATGTGCCAGATGGAGTTCTGGCATGAGGTGGTATGTCCTAAATACCTACTGCCCCATGCTTATCTGCCTGTAGCTAAAAATCAGCCTGAATTATATGGGTTATTCTTTAAAGAGCTGTCTTCCTTGAATTGTGAATGCTGTGGGATGATTCCTATTGCAGAGTTTGAGGATGATGCTCATGAACATGTTGTAGGCATGGATAGGTGATTTCTCTCTAGCCTTTGGCAGGAGAGGAAGCATATGGGCAACTGCACACACAGAAGAGATTGCTCAGTGCAAAGCAAGGGGCAGAGCCAAGGGCTAGTGCTTTCCCCAGCACCTTGCTGTCATGATAAGGGTTGGCAGCAGCTTTGCTTATAGCTATAATACTCCTCATTTTGCAGAACTCTGAATGTGATTAATGTTCCAGTTAAGTCACGGAGACTCGCTGCCTCAGTTATATTTACAGCAGTAAGACAACTTGCCTTTAAGTCACTGTATTACCAAATGGTGCAGGCTTGATGTTTTTGGGGTTTGATTTGTACCAAGTAGAAGAAAGGAAGTTTTTCACTGAAACTAGTAGTGAATTTTCTTGTCTGTACATGAAAAAACCTCCAAAGCTGGATGTAGATTCTAAGACAGGTGATGCTATAAGGAAACTATATATGCAATCCTATAGAAAGAAGTTTGATAATGTTAACTCTAATGGCTCCTCTTACTTTTCCCCTGTCACACCGGTTTGGTGAAAAGAGCAGTGGTGGGAGGATGCCTTTTGGATGTGGTACACTGTAAGACATGGACCTAGTTGAAAAGACCAACCAAATTTTAGAAATTAGATACGCTGTTGTGGCAAAATAATTCACACTTTCACCCTTTCAAAGGCTGAAAAATAAATATAAGCAACCAAATATTGATCTATTTACCTATTGATTTGTGAAATTGGCATGGTAATGGACTGCAATGTCACCTCTAACCCTCAGGATGTAAAAGTTTAATGGGAAGCTCCCTGGAAACTGCCAGTTCAGCTTGCAGTGACATTCAAGGCCACGTGCTCTTGGGAGGGAGGGCAGTTTGCTGCTATGCACAATAGTCTCCAAATTGGTGCCAGCTGCACTGAGTTTATTAAATCCAAGTCCCCAAGGATGGCTGTGGAGGCAGGGCCAGAGTGATGCAGCGCACAGCAGGTCTGAGGGAGTCAGCTACCCTGCTTTAAGAAATCTTCCAGGCAAATTTCCAGGCTCATTTCCTGGAATATTTTACTGCAGCACGCCAGGCCAGAGAACCCATTTATCAGAGCAATGGCACCTGATTTGCTTATGTATGAAAGAAAACTATTGAGAGTTTAAATCTGCTGGGCAGAGGAGCAGCCTTTGGGCTGCCAATTTAATGTGTGTGTGCCTGATACTTACCCAGCCTGTACAGCAACATGAACAGCAAATAAAACCACCTCCAACAGCACAACCAAGACTCAGTTCGTGTGCAAGGGCCGTGTCACTCGAAATGCAGCTGCAGCTAGAACATTTGCAGCAACACATTAGGAGCAGTATATACTATTTCTACTCTCTGCACCCTGGGGGAAGACAGTCCAGCACAGCAGAGCCCATGTCTCAACACTGTCAAGAGCAGCATGACACAGATAAAGGATGCTGGGATGCACAGGTTTGTTTCTGCACTGTCCAACTCCTCCTTGGCCCTAGCCAGGAAATCCAAACCCACCAGACACCTGAGCTCCCTGTGCAGTGTAACATCCTGGGAAAAGCAACCTGGTGAACAGGCAGGTTCTAAACCAGCTGACAGGAAAAGCTAAGCACTGAGGGAGCAGGGGAAGGATCTGAAATCTCACCTCCAGCCAGCTGGAGAGCATTTCTGCTACAAGGAAACAGGCTCCAGCACTGTGGGATGAGAACGTGGAGACTGTGGAGCCTGGGCAGGGCTGCAGCAGAGACAAGTCTGCTCTAACTCTATCCAAAACCACAAGCAACAGCCACGTTTTACAAGCCAAGCAGCTGAAACTCATCCAAAATGTTTCTGGAGTAAATGCAGTGGGATCAAGTTCTGTACAAACAAGAAGAAGAAATATTGACAAAAACTGGCCATTTTGTGTTGTCTGGCTTGACAGCTCTCATGTTGCTTCAGATGGCTGAAATGTAAGTAGCCGAAACCTCAAGCTGTTAGATTGATATTTCAGGCTTTCTTTTTCAAGGCAGTAATTTCAAAGAGTTGCTCCCAGACTCTAAACACTTTCCTTCTGGAGCAGGCAGCATTTAAAGTCAGCATATAAAGTCTCTTTCCTACTCAGGCAGAATACAATGAGGAAATAATTAGGAAACTGCTGCTAAAAAGAGTTTGGGATATTTGTTAATACAAATTGCTCAGAGTTACAAGATAACTGCTTGTGCCTAGTAACTTTTTGTTAAAAGAGAATTACCAGCACTGCATGCAAGATTGATGGTTACTCTAAAAGGCAGTTAAGAATCCCTGGCAACAAACATTTAAATGAGTGAATGGAAACAAAACCAAAAACAACAAAAAAAAGGATGCAAAGTAAACCAACATTTTGGACCTTCTAAAAGGTTTTGAACCTTCTAAAATGGCATATAGCCAGTGTGCCTCTTTTAAGAATCGCTTTGAAATAACTGTGCATTGATAACTTCCATGTGTGGATAACACTATTTTATAATTTCAACAGATACAGAAATAACTCTCTGAACACTAGGACACACTGAAATGCTTCGTCTCTTTTTCTCTTCGAAGATACCACATCCAAGCCTAAGTTTTCATTTTAAGGAGCTGCTGTACCAACTTAGCAATTACATCAGATATTAAAAGCAGATGCTTGTTAGAGGCAAGAATCCCCTCAAAAAAAACCCCCAAAAAAAACCAATCCCAAAAAACAAAACAAAACAAAAAAANNAAAACAAAACAAAAAAAACCCCCCCCCCAAAAAAAAAGCCACAACCAAAACAAAACAAAAAACAAAACAAAAAACAAAACAAAAAACAAAACAAAAAAACCAAAAAACAAAAAACCACAAAACACAAAAACCACAAAACACAAAAAACCCCACAAAACCAAAAAACCCAATCACAGCAAACTATGCCCAGCCCCAATCTGAGAGATATTTTTGTTGTTCCTGTCAGGACTGTAAACCCAACAAATACATTAAGTACTTCAGGCTTTTGAAGGATGTAGGGAACAGACCCAGTTGAAATTGACCACATTTGTAGATGCCAGATTTTCACCACCTAGCATGAGGCACGTGTAAGGAGGGAATAAGACCAAGGGGCCAAGTAGCTCTCACAGATCTCTTGGGCCTTCCTGCCATCCTAGCTCCCCTTCCAGGGGCTGCAGGTGCTAGACATTCTCTGGCTGAGCCCCACCACCATTCATTCATGCTGGGATCCAGCTGGGTGCCCACCCTACCCCCACCCACCCCACATCACGGGGATTTCCTCTCTCTGGGGGAAGCACTGGAGGTACAATATCCTAAAGACTCTATGGATCAAGAGGATTTATTTTAAGCTCATCTTCCTGATACTTTAAGCTGACTTACTGAAATTCTAATAAAAGGGATCTCCACTTCCAGACCAATGGCAAACACCTCAAAATGAAGATTTCACTACTATTAACAAAAGGAGGAACACATTGCCCAGACAGTGGCAGCAGTCAGTGCTCCACCCCTGTCCTGGGAATCTGGAAATGCTTCAGTGTCAGAACTGGAAGCCACAGAATAAAAGCCCTGATGTCTAGCTCACTAGAAATATTATAAAAATACCCTAGGGACCAGATAATGCTATAAAGAAACAATAAATAAATCTGAGCTGTTTTTAAGATAAATTCATACAGCAAATTCAAATCTGCCTTCAAGAGAAAATAACTCCTACTCTTAAAATCTTATTAACAGAAAGAAAACAGCACCAGAGGATTCTTCACTGATGTTTTAGGCTTTCCCATTTGTTTTCCACTAATGCAAGCATCACAAATAACAAGACAACAACCATTATTAAAATAGGTAGGAACACAAAGAAGGAATCAATGTGGAGCAAACAGCTTTTAGCAGTTTCTCATGTGAAGTCTCTTAAGGAGGTCTAGAAACAATCCAGTAGAGCTTTCAGTTCACTTGCTCCTCTCTGCTCCCCTGCTTCTTCCAACATACTGCTTATTCCCACAAGAGTTCCCCATAGTCAGCTGCCATAAAAGATGGTGTCATTTTGAGCAGAGCTGGACGTGAACACAATTCAAATCCTTAGTAGGGGCCTTCTGAGCAGACTAAGTGCTCACACATCTTTTTAACAAACTGCAACAAAGCAACACCAAACTTTGTCACTCATTGTCAGCAACAGCAACATGACCCCTGTATAGACAGGGGAAGTAATGTCAAAATTTCAGTTCAGAGGCCACAGCCTGCAAGACACAAAGGCATGGAAGGGGGCAGAGTAATGGTGAGTGCACAGCAACTGCAGAAGGTGGGGCAGGGATATTGGAGAACCTCAACTAGGGAAAAAGCTCATGAGGTAAACAAGAATTAACTTAGGAGACAATATTTATGGAAGAGTAATAGTATTATGACAGTGCTTATCATTAAACCCTCTTCCCCAATTTGAGAAATTTACTCACTCTCTGCATCAGAAATTCCAAGTTTGTACACGTACACCTCTGAAAAAACAGACACACTTCAGTATTTACAATGCGTTTGATAGGACAACCACTTTATTACAAAGAACAAACAATGCTTCAAAATAAGACTAATCAACTTGTATTGTACAAAATGTCAGTTTCCTTGTAGAGGTCATTAAGTAACAGGCTGTAAGATTAAGTTCACGTCAAATTGGCTATCCTGAAATAATCAGATAACAACAGTAATACTTACTATATCTTCAGAGTTTATGGCATGATCATGTGCTCTACTCCAAACTACATTCAAAAGATATTGCTATAATTACTTTGAAAACACAAAGTGTAGGTTATTGTTCACTTCATTTCCACTTTCACAAGAACATTCTGAAGATGAAGCTGTAGCAGTGCCTGCCATAACTGGCATAACTGTCCTATGCTTACACAGTCACAATCTCCCTAAGGAGTTCAGTAAACCTAGACATTTCTACAATATGGATATGGTAATCTGCTAGATTTCAGCTTCTGTTACATGTCCTTTAGCAGTATCTGAAATAAATGGATAACATGGAGTCTCAAAGAGCTGGTGTCAACAGTCTTCTAAACTTTAAAATCGAACAATCAATATTTGTCTGATATCTAGTTGATAGGCAAACAGGTGGGATTTAGACATTATAAATACAGTTCTAAAAACAGACCACAAAGTGTATTTTACAGTGTGTACCACAATTTCAGTTTAAAGTAAAACTGTGAGCAACTAAAGAGTTGCATATGATCACTATTCAACGTTACCCAACTCGGACAAAAAAGAGAAAGTGACATCTTATGTCAAGTCAGCTGAAGAAAGCACACTCACAAGGAAATTATACTTTCATTGAAAAGCCACAGTTTTACCCTTTGGTAGTCGTGACACACCCACTGAAAAAAGAAATTGTGCAAAGCATGTGAAACCAAGTGCAAAAAAACTCCACCCAGACACACCCAACAGGTTTTATTCTTAAATAACAACTCTACAATCACAGCTATCAACCAACAAAATCAAAGCCACAAGTGTTTTCTCTAAAGGCTTCTTTCACAGTACTAATAAGAAAAACCAAGTTCTATTCTTCTAGTTGACAGTTCATGTGTATGGTACTTTAGTTATCAGACAGTATTGGTAGTGAGATCCTACCTGACAAAATGGACCATTAAAACACAAATATCTTAAAGCCAGTTAACTTCAGGAAAAGTCCTATACATTCATACTATAAACACTGTTTAAAGTGAAACTGGGATATCTGTCATTGTTGTAAAAACATGATTTCTCTGGAGTCAAACCACGTGTGTTACTCCTGTGCCACAATTAACACTATTATAGCCATTTATGGTCCCCAGCACTTTCTAGATGCTATTAGAGCATGTGATGCATTGCAATAATTAAGGCTGTACCAGCACTTCGTTATAACCCTGACTCTCAGGGTAGCCAACACTTGGCTGTTAAATCTGCTCTGGGAGACTTGAGCTGCTAAATCTCTACTATTTTAGTGATACTTCTCCCACCAAACCAGGCACATCATTGATTTTAGTTTATGTATTTACAAACGCTCTTAAGACAAATTTTACTGGAAGAGGCAAGATATTCTACCTTGATGTATAATCTTTTGGCATTTGGGGCAAAATTAAAGTGCAAAGTATAAACTTCATTGCACAGTAAATAATTTAGATTTTATTTTAAAATAAATCTTATTTAGGTGCCTCAATCTATTTACCTAGTGACCTTGTCCAACTCAGCCATTTTCCTCTACACTTTGGTAAACATAGTTTTATATATAGATACATAAATAGCATTTAAAATGTTTACCTTTATTTCACTACTGTGAACAATTTTTTTCTTTTCGCATAGGAATGGATCAACCTATTCCTAGAAGTAATGCTTGTTGATTTTATCAGCTAGCTAGTTAATGTAAAATGATGCATAGTAAAAGGGAGATACTGAACTTGATTGGTAGAATATATTGGTAAAGCAAACAAGCACTTAAGAAGATTAACTGGAATAAATATGTTGAAAGTTGCCATATAATATGTGCAAAATTGCTTACCATGTATTCTAAACTTTGGTTAAAATTTTCAGATTGAAGTTTTACAGAAATATTATGGAAGCAACACAAGTGATTACTAACACAGGAATGAGGTAAGTTATTATTAGTGCAAAAAGCAAGCATATGCTAAAAGCAAAGCATATGGATTTAAAAAAAAAAAAAAAGAGAATGAATCTGATGGAAGTTTTAATACAAGACCAGAAAGGTCTCTTGTAAACATTGGTATTTACAAGTTTAAGATTTGTACAACTACAAAAGGATAATTTTAAGTAATAGTAGTGCATTTACAATGAATTTACGTTTTTTGTAATAAGAGCAATGGATAAGTTTATCTTTTTCCTTTTAAATTTTCAGGGGCTATCTTTCAAGATTAAGATATTTGTTACAAATAGTAGAAAAAATCATTTCTTTACAAAAAAAGTATATATTAAAATATTTATACATTTTAAGTTACTATATAATAACTGGAAATTTTTGCCTTGTACTCAGGCACCACAATGAAGAATGTGGTATAGGGAACTGAAACCAAACAGAATTTGCTCATATCCCAAATCTTATGAATTATCTATGCAAGATCTGTAGCAATCCCAGGGACTCTACCTCAAATACTACTACTTGTGCCAATTCTTTTATTCATTTTTGATTTGAAACTCTGTGTTCTTTACATTTTAACTTATCACTAGCAAAAAGAGCTGCTGGATAGAGTGTGATCCTCCACCCCACCATCTCTGATATATTTTCTATATGATACTCATACCTGAGCAAGGCTCTACAACATTGATGTGTCAAACGTAAAAAAGGTTATATATTTTTAAGATAAAAACAATGCAAAAATAAAATATTTGTAGCATTTACAAATAGTACAAGAGTTACATTAAACACTACATTCGAAACTTGAGATTTATTAAGTCGTTTCTACTTTGAGCCTGATGTTTTCATATCTGCAAAACAAAGGAGACATTGTTAAATGTTTCATCATTTCACATGGTGTACACACTCAAACATTTTCAAACAAACACTGTTTCAGAGTTCTAGGATATAGATCATGGTCAAAAACCCTGCCAATTAAAGGGTTAAAACAGCACTGAAGTACTGAACATCACAGAAGACAACTTCTTCGCTGTTACTCCCCATCTTAGCAAAGCACATATTAGAAACCAAGCAGTGGAGCATTCAACAGGTGGGTCCCAGCCCAGCAGCTGAGGTCAGCTTCCCCCACACCACAGTTCCCTGCTGCCCAAGGGGGTGGGCACTCTGCCCTTCCCACCTTCCTCTGTGCCCACAGCACCTCTTGCTGAGCAAAGCCAGCTCCCAACAAAGCTAAGCCAGAAACGGGAAGGAGCAGGATGAGAAGCTGGCAAAACTTGAGACCCCAGATTGGCTTACTTATAAGGCAAGCCAGAACTGACCAGACTAACACTAATTTTATTTTCAGTGCATCCATTCCCATCCCCAAATCATCATGAACCTGTACAAATTCAAGCCCAGGGACAAGATGACAAAACCTCTTCTGGCTGTAACACAGATTTTAAAGTGTATATGCATCACAAAAATGCACCTTATATCACCTGATGGAATTTTTTTTCCATTTAGGAGGATGAAAAGACTGAAAAACCCCTGATTACACTGTACGTCATCTACATGATGCACATAACTGGATTACTTCTTATTAGACTGAAAAACTTCTGAGCTGAAATGAATTCTAAGGAAGTCAGAAGCAACAAAACTACAATTGCATAAAACTCCCATAAGGAACAAACCAACATTTCAAGAAGTTCCCGTGCAGTGCTGTGTTGGTTCTGGAAGAAACGCACAGCTCCTGCTCTGCTCAAATGCTGTGTGTGACAGTGACTTTACCTTGGAGCCACCGAACCTGCGTGGCCGGGCCGTAGCCTCTCTCGTTCTTGGCCGAAATCCTGAAGACGATGGCAGGCCGGGAGGTGTAATCCACGTGGGCATTGGAAAGCTGGGCAGCAGTCACTATGCAGGAGGTTTTAAGACCACAGTATATCCTCATAAATACAAGTTGACTTGGATTTTCCTGTAATTGCGTGGAACGGATGGCTAAGTAGGCAGAATATTCTAAAATATTTCCCGAGGGTGAAGCAGGAGGCTCCCAAGAAAGATGAATACAGTCTACACTCTGAAGAAAGAGAGAAAAATATGATAGTATGTAGCTAACCAGAAATATATAAACAATATTAAAAAACTCCAAATTCTAAAGATTGTCTGAAAATTCTAACCTATCATCACCACTCTGGAAATAAGGATGTCCTTTGACTTTTTTTTAAGAAGTGTGGTAAACCTCTATAGATTTAATGATGCAAGACTAGAAAATCACGGAGAAACTATCATTAACTCTTAAAATAATTCTTTTTAGCAAATTTCTTAAAGAATATTATATTGAGCAGAGTTAACCAAGTAAGCATTGGACACTATTTTATATGACAATTTTAACTTAGAAATAAAGCCCACTAGAACCAAGAGTTCTGAGATTACACCGGTGACCAGACTTTTACACATCAGAGCCAGAATTACCTATATTTCTCACCTTGGTGATTTTGACTGTTGAAGGAGCACCAGGAAAACCTGGAATGCATGTCTTGAATTCACTGATTTTACTGAAAGGCCCAACACCACAGCCATTAATTGCAGCAACTCTGAACCTGTACACTGTGCCTGGAAACAGATCCTGTTTCTTAAGTAATCTGTAGTCTGGTACATCTGCACCTTCCGTCTGAAAATAAAGCAACATTTGTGGTAATTTTTAAAATATTAAAAATACAACTAAGCCTAAAAAAGTATAAAGTGTTAAGCTGAGATTAATAACGTTTAATTAAAACTGAAAATCTATTTAATACTGTTGTACTTACATCAGAATTTATGAAAAGGTTTTGACCGACACAGTATCTCACCTCAAAACAGATCTAAGATGCAATGTGGGACTACATGTCTAGACCAAAAGAGATCCCATTTTTTCAGTCATTTAAATTAAACTGCACCTTGTGGTTATTTTCACTTGGGAAAGTTCAAACAAAGTAGCATTTACAACTACATAAGTTATGATTTAGTTAACATAATCTTCTGTCCTAAAGAATATTTTTATTTCAAAAGCAGTTATTCCTAACATTAGGAGTGGCAGTTTGATGTGTAGGTAATCAAAATGTTTTTAAGTAAAAGCACAGTAAGCTAGTAACAAACAGCTTTCTGAAACATTATGTGCTACCATACTTCTATGATTAAAATCTGCATTGATGCATCACTGATCCTTACAGTGGAACTATTTTCCTACTGAATAATGTGAAAGAACCACAATCAATGTAAACACTGTACAGTGTACTGTGCTCTTTAAAACTAAGACATAGACTATTTATAGTGAAGAGCTTCCAAAGAAAGGCTATTGTTATTTTGTTTCTGTATCAAGAAGACACAATTTTTGTTTTTAGTTAATGAGGATATCACTAATTTACTCTTTTACCATCAAAACTGTTACACTTTTGCAAGTTTCACACTCATAATTTTCATGTATCCACTTACATGTACCAAATATTAAGTTAGAAAGATCGAATACAAAAGCCATACAGCTCCAGACCTGGTCTTTTTAAACAGCTTAGCCTATGTCGTACTAGCATCTTTAAGAACTTTTATGCAAAGATTCTGGGAACAGAGAAGAAACTGAAACATTTCAACGCTGGACTGAAAATATTAAGAAATTGTGGGGTTTTCAGTTTATAAGAATTTTACTCACTTGAAGAATTATTAGTTTAAAATTGTTTTCTAAGGCAAGAAATAAGAAAAGAATTAGCAATAGCAAAATAAGATATTTTGTATTATCATACCTCAACAAAAAAAGAAAATTCATCTAGTTTAGGAAATAGTAAAAAGAGGTGAGAAAAATACATGAGGAACTACTGATCATAAAATACAAAACTCCAACAAGCACCAGATTCAGCTGCACTATCAGAAAATCCCACATTTTGTTGTGAACTATATAAGCAACAGACTCAGAAATAGGTACGTGCAAGTTACATCAGAGAAGCAGCAGGTACCTTGCTATTGACATTCAGTGTTTCCTCTGGCAGCAGGTAGAACTGGCTCACCACAGCACTGTTGTTCTTGAAAATTCCCACATCATACCACCGGCGGTCCCTGCTCTTCACCGGTGCCGGCGGCCTCTGGGGAGCTCTCTAGTATTTGAAGAACACATCATGTAGATTACCCACACTTCAGTGCCATGGAAAACAATGTCAAGGCTCTAGTATATGTAAGAGACAACCCCCTTTTACACCAGTGTTACTTTCTTATGCTTCAAATGAATATGCATGTATTGTTAAATACTGTGCAAAACCAACTGCTTCTTATACATTTACTCAGACACAGTCTGTCATTTAAAAGCAACAGCTGGGATGTCGCATCTGATATTCTGAACGGGGCGGGGAAGAAGCTTAAAGCTGTAGAACTAGGTGTCTGTAGCAGCATGTAGTTGTGAGTTAATTTCTCTCAGAGATCAAGAAGTTTCCCAAGGTGGTCCAACATCAGCAGCTCCCCCTGGGGCTCAGCTGTACCTCAGCCCCACACGTGCTCTTTGTCAGACACTGCAGAATTCGCCTGCAGATGAGAACAGCCCTCTGCTGTGGTGTGAGGCCATGGGGATGGAGGGCGTGCAAACTGCTCCTGACTGACCCAGAAACACACACTGGCTTTCTTGCTGGTCTCCAGGCACCAGGAAGGGCACTTGCACAGTCAGGTGCCCAGCACAGACAGGCCATGATCCTGCTAGCATGGAAATGGGGCAGGAGCTGCAGCTGCTCTTGGCAAAAGCACCCAACCCTTTGGTAGCAGCTGCTTCTCCCCATCCTGAGTTCCTCGCTTTTGGCGGCAACAGTGACACCTTGGGTTTGTGTATTAAGTTGTAAGCAGGTGAAATAGGAAGCATTTACTTTTTCAGGCAGTATTTACAGCTTGCATAGTCAGTCCCCATCTCCTCTAGGGAAAAACATCAAGATGTCAGTTAAGTTACGTTTCAAATCTATAGAATCAGCAGCTAACACTAGTCTGATCTAATACATACTTCATTTTAAATTCAGTTGTGCATACAAAAACTTTTTACATTTGGACATCATGCAGCAGAAACCATTCCACTGTGCCGGTTGATAAAAACGATTCAACAGCTGAAACATGTACTTGGATCTCCTCCCAACTACACAACTGCTACTTAGACTCACATCTAACCCACACAATGCAATTAGTTTTACAACAGAAATGTTTACCACTGTATTATTCACTCCAAGCTCAAAATAAACACTGCTTTTCTTTCAAAAACACAATTAAAGGAAAACAGAAGAGCCCTTACAACTAATCAGCAGAACAATAGGTAAAGCAATTTGAAAATACTTTTTCAGACTTACAGAAGAGTGTGAATCATTTGTCTGTCCAGCATTGACCCTTGTTGAAGGCATGACATAAGCAGTTTCAGCAGCTAAAAACAAAACACTAAATTTTAAAACCGTAAGCAATAGAAAAAATTTAATACAAAACCCACAGAGTATGAAAGTTGAACTCAATAGCCATTTACAAGAATTTGTTGCACAAGAACGTCTCAGACTTCTTTTGCATGCAGTTCTATTTATAACACAAACTAATTTAGGCTTCTATCAAATTCACAGAACAATTCTGAGAGTCTGGCATTGGAGGCTGCTACAGATAATACAAACAGAAGGCAGGACTCAGAAAATCCTAAAAAGTGACAGCATTATGAAATCGATATAAAATATTTGTGAACAAATAATCTAAATACCAGACTGAGGCACATACTGGGGACATTGTAGAAATAGTCTAAATGTGAATTCTTAATTTGATTGCATTGTTTCTGACATCAATACAGTCTGAATTCTGAACATAAGCAGTTAAACTGTAAGCAACCCTTAACAAATGGGAACAGAGTATTCATTAAATTTAAAATGGAATCTTAAAAGAAAAAAAAAAAGATTAAGCACATGAGTAACACATGGGAGTATTAGTATTCTATGCTTGTGTTCCTGGGTTTTGCTTTTAAAATACAATACTGATTGGTAAAAATTACACTATACACAAAACATCAATATGAGAATACAGTTCTTTAGTTAACACTCAAAGCAATAACAAGCACAGCCTGTTGATATTTGTCAAAAACAAAACTTAAAAAACTACCAGTTTATGTTCTGCATTGCTGCTTATTTTGTGTATTTCCAGCAGACTGTGAAGAGGCCAGCACATTAGACCAGCAGTGAGCTGGCCACATTAACTGGCCATATTTATTACAGAGGTCAGTTGCTTAAAATCAAAATAATCCAAGGTTACTATTTTAGTCTTTTGCTGACTAAATAGACAAGTGCTGAATGAAAGCAAATGTGCAATGAGCACCAAAACAGGCTACCATTGATATTTAGAAAATGGACCTCAGCATAAATGAAGATTTTTCACTTACAGGAAACATGGTGATTTACAAATGCATACAAGGAATATCCTGATTTTAAAAGATGTATAAATCCTAGCAGAGATCATCCAGGCTGCACAAGGTCTTCAATGCCCAAAGCCCTGTCTACATCCCAGGTACTACTCAAGACGGGAATCCCACCACACTAGAGGAACTCTGATGGCCTTAGGAAATATATGGCTCAAAATACAGTATGTGAAACACATTTCAAACCTTCAGATTTTGAATTGAATGTTGTTAGTGAAGTTTCATCTTTAACAACTGCCCCATTTGTACTTGATGATTCAGTTTTAACAGCCTGCTGGGTTACCATAGTTTGTGTGCTGGAGACAGTACTGGATACAGAAGCATCAGGATTTACACTTTGTTTGTCCAAGTCATGTAATTCACCTACATTTGCTGATGTCTGAGCACCTTAAAAAAGAAGAAAATATTAGCAAGAATTCAATATTGATAACACACCAAATCTCAACTTGGTCTAATGGATTTAGTTTCATATAAAGCCTGAGTTTAGCTCAGAATTAGGTTAGAACAGATCTGACTATATTGATTGCTAATGCTTACTTCAGGTTTATATGTCTCCATAGTCATAAATAGGCGCATGTAAACAGTTATTTTAAGCTTGCTGGTTTTTATGTATTTGGTCACAAAAAAATTAATTTGGGAAAAAAACCCTACTAAAATAAAGCACCCACACAAATCAGTATCATAGATTTGTAACAATCAGTTTAAGATTAACCCCTGTAGAAGTCTGTTTGTCACTTAGCAATAAGAACTAAAATTTCCACGTTTAATTAAATTACACTGTGAAGAAAATAAAAATCCAACTACCTATAAAATACATTGAGATCAAATATATACAGATCAGGTGATTAAGCCTGGATTCACTACACTGAACTTAAGGCACTTCAGTGAAATACATAAATCAGAGCCTTGTCATCTTTTACTTCCTCTACAGTCAGAGAGAAACATGCTTGTCTCTACATTGCCTGAAATTTTACATCAGCCAATAGCTTTTCACTGTTAAGAGACAGACACAGTGTCAGTTTGGAGTTACTATCACCATAATGTTGTAAAATGTCATCTGTCCCTTTTTACTTGATGCTAAAATGGCTATTTATGTTTAAATAGACAGATTTTCCATCAAAATAATGAATACATTGAGAATTTCATGTACCTTGCAACACTTCAAACAAGTTAAGATTTCAATTTTCTTTGTATCTGCTAAAAATACGTTCAGTAATAACTAACACAATTTGGGTTTCTTAAACTACAAAGGACTCTTAAATAACTTTAAACTAAAAGACAAAAACAATCTTATTTTATGTTTTTGAGATGAATTTTAACTCTCACTTTTTTTTTCTCTATTTTTTTTCTATAGTCATCTTACTTGAAGTACAAACAGGCAAAACAGAAGGGGCATTTGATTCTTTGAATCCTGTAGCATCTGTGTGGTTTTTCATAGTCTCCTGTGTAACCTTGTTTTCAGGTGCTGCAACCTTTTCTTTTCCTTCTACTTTCGAACTGGATGAAAGGGCAACTTGGACCTAACCAAAACAACACATTTGTTAATGTTAAACTGCAAAGTTCAGAAATTTCAATTGCAAACATGGCATGAAAATGCTTGCTCATAAACAACAATATAAACTCCTCCAACAAGTCCCCCTGGTACTTTAAATTAGATCAAGAAATCAATCTCTCAATCCTTACCTTAGTCATTATAAAGCAAAGACTCAAACACTGAGTTGTCTTGGAAGAATCATACTAAGTGTTACCAATACATGGCATTTCATTGCTGTGTATATTTAGTCTACTTGAGGGACTGTGGGTGATGGGGAAAACCACAACTACAGAGGCTTTCAACCTTTGCTTTCCTGACATGTACTTGAGATGTTTCTACTCTTAGTGAAATTTATGGTATTTCTACATGTGCTTCCTCCAGGAAGACATTATGGATCCCATACAGATTTCAGACTTTACACAACTAAGAAATGGTCCAAAGTTCTAAAAATGGGATCCTTTAGCCAGCATTTGTCCTCACTATTTCTGTTAAACTGGCGAAACAGAGGAACATGTACAACTGCACACCACAGATAACAACTGGATTTAACCTGCTGTAGGAACTTACAAATAAGCAGACTAGTGTAAAACTAAATTAGACTAACAAAGAAGGAATATGCCTTATTCTTTTTGCTTCCCACATTAATGTCACCAACATTCTGAGGATGAATAGCATTCCTATTGGTGTCAGGCTCCCAGTTGGCATTGTGGAAGACAATACAGTTGCAATTCCCTTCTGCATTAACAAGAGGAGGACTTGAAAGATTGTGTCTCCATCATAAAAAGTATGTAAGGAAACAGACAACTACTTCAGCAGGTGTCTGTCTTTTTGTTTTATTTGAGTTTTTTTTTCCTAAGACCTAAAAAGTATGCAGGGATTTTTAAAACTGAGAAATGCTCTGGCAGTTCACTACCTTGCCATGCTGTTTTGACACTGAAGCATTTTTCAGCTTACACTTACGTTATTAGGAATGAGATTATTTGCTGGGCTGGGATGATCCACCTTCATTTCTGGATAAGGGATGCTAGGCAATGATTGTGGACTCTGATGGAGAGAACAGCCACCTTGCAGGTAAACAAAAGCAAATTCCCATCAGTTATGTAAAACTTAAAATTATTATGGTTTTAAGCTATTTCAGTAATAAAGAGGGAGGCCAAAGTTGCCTGAAGGAAAACTTTGTTTTAAGTCTGAAATGAAACTGCATGGCCAAACAGTCAGATAAAATCCCTTCCTCACTGTTTCCTTTCTCAACTTGTGCCCAGCATTCTACAAATATCTTCATAATTCAGACAGCTAGCCAAAACCAACAGAAACAAGTAAAAGGGGAGTTTGCCATAATTATGATGCAGGTATTTGGAGAGAAACAGGGTCTCTCTCTCACAGAATGGTTCTTTAAAAAACAAACTCATATTTATTACTTATGCAACCCTCCAGTCTGCCTGTGCACAAACATTAGTGTAATGTGATCTGACTGCTACCTTGTGAACTCAGCACTGATGTCTCAGGAACGCCAGTTCCAGGAATTCCTGCCACCGGTGGCACTGGTGAGTCAGCATGTAATTGAAGAAGATATCCTTCAACTGTAGGTACTTCATCCCACTTCAGTTGAAAAGAGTTGGTTGTAGCTCTGATCAGCTGTACCTGTGATGGTGCTAGAGGTCTCTCTACAGGAAACCAATAAAACACAGATGGCACGTTAGAAGTTGCCCTCCCTTACCAGTTTATTAAATAGCTGCATATGGCAAGTAAAATCAGTCACTCCTTTTTCACTGATGTACAATATATACCAGATTCAACAAGAAACCACTGTCAAAGGGGGCAAGTCAAGTCAGAGACACAAAGTGTCTTTTCAAAGTGTTCAAAAATGCTCCAGTTTTGATGCTTTGTTTTTAATGGTTCTTCTGCTGCCCGCAGGCCTTTGGGTTGTAGCTACATCACTGTAGGGATTACAGAGACAAGAGATCCTTGTGCTTTCCTGAAATGCTGCAGGTTGCTCTTCGGCTCCTACAGCTTTACATATTCCTCTAATTCACAATTATTCCTCTTCCTTTTTGCTTGCTCTGTGTAGTTGAAGTGAGCTTTTGCTCTAACGTCTTCTGCACAGGCTGGAGCCTGGACATGACTAATGCCAATGGCTTGCTCCTCTCACATGCCTCTATGCCTAACCAGGCTGCAATCTTAAGCACACCCCTGCCCTGCTACTCTTTTTCATTTTCTGAGGGAAAACTGAAACAGGAAAAAAAAAGTTCTATTCTAATTCCCTCTCTCCCAACACCATCTCAGTATTCCTGCTATCAATACAGCTACTAATGAGTGATTAGTCTCCAGAATTCCCTTCATCCCCAGGAACAATTTGGTCCTTTCTTGGATTGAAGAGTATCTTTTTGCAGTCCAAGAGATGAGGAAGCAGAAGCAGCAACAATGATCCTAACAGAAGAATGGATTTGGTGAAAAAAGTAAGTAGTAGCAGAAAAGATCACTAAAAAGAGAGGACAGGAGCCCTGAGTTTAGGCAAAACAGCCTTTAGCATCTTCTATCAGCTGACTATGGCATGCAGTGCAGAATTTAGCACGAAGTTCTTTCAGAGGCTTTAAACAAGCCTTCCTAATTTTTTTTCATTTAAAATAATAGCCTTTAAACAATCAGTAGTGAAGCATGATTTAAAAACAATTTTAAAATGTAAATACTCTTCGAGCTGGCTACAGCTTTAATGTTCTGATCATCAATCATGCAAACTTTCCATATGTTAATAAAACACAGAACATAGAACAAGACTCTAATTTATTTCTGACTCACCAGTATCAAGGTACCAAAGATCTTTGCAGCAAACTTGATTGTTCCAAGCTTTTCTGTAACCATCTCTACCACTCCAGATATACAGACGAGTGCCAACAGCTACAGCACAGTGTCCTGCTCTTGGCCCTGGTAACAAGTTACTTTTGTCCTCCTGGCAATCTGAGATCAGACCTATCCATTCTGTGGTATCTAGTAAATGAAACTCAAAGCATTTAGTTTCTAGATGTTTCCCAAAACAAGAAATAAAGATGTTAACACACTTAACTGCTCGGAAAAAAAGAAAATAAATCACCTCTCTTTTTATAGACAATTGCATTTAAAATGGAAATATTATGAAGAGAAGATCACTTTCCAATTAGTGTGCAAGATAAAATCAATTCATACAGGCTGAATTTTCTGACCTCTGGTTATCTCTCTCAGGCAAATAGATCAGAAGTTGAGAATTCAGGGATAGTACTACCATGCTTAGAAAAACCTCATTTCAGAATCTGTCTCCTGTGGTCTTCTATAAATGAAGAAGGAGTATTTACATTACTTAACATTAAATTTATATTAACAAAGATTTGAAGAAGCAAACCTGCTGAATCTCCAAAGAAAAATAATAATTAAAATATTATTTTTCAAGTAACGTGCAAAAAACTGGCAACTTCTTTAGTCAGCCAGGATTACAACTATGTATCCTAAACTTTACTCAAGGTCTTCAAAATAGTTACTCCACTCTGTTAAGAAAATACTAATTCAAAATACCCACTCCCAGAAAGGCAGAATCACTAACCCAAATTAAGGTAAGAAAAGGAGCCGGTGCATTTCCATTCACCATCAGGAGCAGAAATTTCACCTCCTGCTGACTGTGGAACCCATCCACCAAAAACATACATTCTGAAATACAGGAAAAGAGGGAAGAGAGAAAAAGAAAAGAAACACCAATTAACATCTAGATGTGCTGCATGTGCTGTCTCAAACTAGGACAAAAAAGAAAATTTCCAGTGTGTCACACTTCTGGTTCACAGCAAATTTTATTTGTATCTACTGTCTCTATGAAGTACTGTTGCAGACATCTACCTTTTGAAATTTTTGAGTAAATTGACTGATTGAAAAACCCAGCCACACAAAAAAGTCCCGGAAACTCCTCAAACAACTTCCTAGAAACAGCAGTTAATACTGCAACATTTAGCAAACCAGTAAACTGCTAATGCTCTCCAAAAATCCCACATGTACAACAGAATTTCTACAATCCTTTACTGCAGAGCCCTCAGTAAGTCATGCTAAAATAAGATGACTGGCATCTAACTCAGACATCAAAATTTAAAAATATAATGCAGGCTACAAACTACTAACATTTTAAGTAAATAATAAAAAGCTAAGCTGCTGGATCAGAAGATATAAAGCTTTCATACTTCTTTACTCCCTTGCTTCTTTCTCCTCATGCCAGCTGGTAAATTGATACAAAATGGACTGAAACCCACGTTTAAGAATCCATTTTATCAATGCTACCTGCCAAAACAAACCATATTGGCAAGAAGCAGTGTAATGAGGGTCAGACTACAGAAAATGTGGGGAATAGTTTTGCCTTGAACTAGTTTTACTCCTTGATCAGTTTCTTTGCATAGCTACCTCATCTGTGTCACACACACAGAGGCACTGAAGCTCGCTCCTGACAGAGCTCAGGCCCAGCTGAGGCTGCCCCAGAATGCACAAAGGCGCTCCAAGAAGCCCAGAGAGATGCTGGTGGCTTGGGCAGATTGTCCAGCTGGATGGAAACACTGACAGCTTGCTACCCTTGAGTTAACAGTGGCACTGAAATAGCAGCAGAAAACTACTCTAAAGGGCTGCTGTTTATACTGAGAGTAGTGGATAAGCATCATCATTCTCCTACTAGGTGTACCTTTCTAGAGTTGAGCTTTTAACAACAGACATACTTGTTTCCTATTACATTGGCCGTATGGAGACTGCGAGGCAGTGGTACTGTTCCTTTGGTTTCTGGTCTTGACCAGGTCATGGTTTCTAAAAGAAAGAGAATAAAATCCTCAAAAAAAAAATTATCTTGTTGCTACATATTTCACTACCTGGATTTTAGGAGGGAACATACCTCTAATATTCAGCAAAGCCGAATTTCACCTTTTTAAGATGGCTACTTTTAGAAAAAGGGTGCAATAACAAGCACTTGGAACTTCTTCTTTAAAAAATCAACGGAAATACTGACAAACTAAGTGTTTATCAAAAACATAAATTATGGTTTCATTATGGTTATTCAAATTTGTTTCTTTAGAGTGCTTTAAAGACTATGATATCTGTCTCACGGAGTACCCATAATCAGTGAGGATAATATATGCAAACAATACTGTACCTATTTAATTCCAAATATTACAAAATGTTAACACTATTGTGTCAGTCTCAATAATATCTGCACCACAGCATGCCATTAACCATTCTATATTGTAATTTTTCCCCTCAGCCAGTAAGCACTGACTTCTGCTGGCAAACCAACTCACCTATGTCAAGTTCCCAGAGATCATTAAGCCGACAGCCACACATGCCTCCAAAAATATACATCTTTGGGCTTCCCACATCTTTTCTGCAGTACACTATGGCTGTGTGAGATTCTCGGGGAGATGGCAAGATTCCTTTGGTCACAGGAATACTCCAGCCGACCACGCCAGACCCATGTTGCAGCTCCAGTTCATAGAAATCATTTAAATATCTAGAGTATTATTGTCAAAGTATGAAAAACTCACTTATAAGCATGATGACAAGTGCACTTCAAACCCTGACCACTTCCAGGTATTACAGACTTCTGTCTTGGGAGGGTGCAGAGTTTTAAACTCTCAAAACATTTGATGCATTGTGGGCAGTACCAAATCTGGATTTAAAATGGATTTTAAACAAAAAAAATATTAACAGTTATAACTTGTTGCCTCTGAGAAAACATGCTCTCTTATTTGCTACACTGTATTACAAAAAAGAAACATGAAAACAACATTTCTTGCAAAAATTGGTACCTACAGACACATTTACAATAAACTGCAAAGCTGTGGGAAATGCATGATGACAAGAGGTATTAGAGAGAAATTCCTGCAACTCTTAAGGCAACCAAGGTGACAAGAAGCTGTTTGTTTTCTTGTGTCTTCAGGCTGGCCAATGCACAATTAGCCATTTGTTGCTGAATCTATCAGCAAGTTATTTTTAGATAATGGTCTTTGAATCTTGGCATTCACACCAGATACCTTTTGTTTACTGAGCTTGAAATTGCCAGTTTATAGCTCAGTGGCTATAAGTGCTCTGAACTGCAGGAGAATGTGGATATAAAACTTCAGCATTATAGCACAGTTTGCTGACAATAACGGCAACTTCAGCTGTTATTGTAAAAAATTTCCAAATGTATTGATAACTGTTTTTCACAGCAATACAGAAAAACCATCCATCATGAATTCCCTGATGACTCATGAGACTCTGCTGATTGAGGTAATTCTAAGAAACAAGCCATTCTTAAAAACATCACCCAAAATACCAGGAGAAATACGAAAGCCTACTCAGGTTTCCCTACAAAAGTGTCAGAGCTGTCACTCAATGTTCCATATTGTGGGATTAGCAGAAGGAATACTTAATCTTCTTCACCATGTAACCCCTTCACTGCACAAATAATCCAACTCTGAGCACTTGCTGCGCAGGACAACCTGCCTAGAATGTTCCTTTTCAAAGCTGTCAAATCAAGTAATTTGTTTTTAAAGCCATTAAATTCAAAGACAAATCAGCATACCTGGGAACATTATTATTTGAATCTTCACTTTCATTTGCCAGGCCACCAAATAAATAGCACTTGTTACCATACAAAGAAAAGCTGTGGCCAAGCCGAGGACAGGGTGGTGATCCATTGGAAGGAGCTTGAGGTTTTACTTTTTTCCAGAGCCATCGACTTGCCTTAAAGACAAGAAAAATTTATTTAGAAATAATTTCATTGATAGTCTGTCACAACAAATAGAACTCATATAATATTAACATTTGTATATTTTCTGAATTATTTTTAAGGGAATGCTGAGCTTTTCTTAGGACATTCATTAAACGGGACATGTAAGAGCTAACCTTAATTAAAATATTAAATATATTATACTTTATTTAGACTAGATGAAAGTCTATATTTCAAAGTTATTTAGAATAAACTTTAGATTCTTAAGATGGAAAAAATCTTCTAAAGAAGAGCAAAGATCAGCTAACTTTCCTCTGCAGTTGGTAAAATAAAATGTGTTTCTTCATAAACAGATAAATAAAGTAGTCCTGAAAATCAAAACATATTCATATATTTCCTACCTGCAATTCATATAAATCATTGCTATATCTTCCATATTCAACCATTCCTCCAAAAACTAATATTCTGGTACCATCACAAACAAATCCATGTGCTGCACAGCCTGGAGGAATATCTCCCCTTACAGCAGGAAGGAACCACTGATTCGTAACTATAGTAGAAAATAAAAAACCAAAAACCAGAAAAATAGATTAGAAAAATATTTCAAACACTGAAACATGTATTTTTAAACACCTCTGCTTTCTAAAGAATTACCTTTGATCTACAGACAACTATGGCTATTTGTTTCACACTAAGTTTTAAATAAATTCTTATTTTCTTTAGTAACAAGAAAAGCAAACACTTCTACCAAACCAATGTTACTCAGTATATGAATGAGCCCATGAGGTCACTGTAACTAAGTCAGCCATGAAGGGTCATCCAGCAATTTAACAGACTTGCCAAGAATAGAGGCTAATGAGGAACACAAGTGCAGCTCCACACAAAAGAGATAACCACGCTAACTCAGAGGGAGCTAGCCCTAGAAACAGAATTATTAGAGCTACAGCAGCATGGCACTGTGCCTGGACTTAATAGCCCTATTCAAAAACTAATTACACTGTTCTGGGACC
The DNA here is from genome assembly GCA_013399945.1 of Ploceus nigricollis. NCBI lineage: Eukaryota > Metazoa > Chordata > Aves > Passeriformes > Ploceidae > Ploceus > Ploceus nigricollis. Next base: position 505,346 of record VXBC01006471.1, read on the forward strand.
CATTTTAATATCCACAGAGTGGGAGAGGAGAGGCACAGAGTCAAGAAAAAGCAACTGAGACTGTCTGATCCAGCAGCATAGTGGTGCCTAAACTGCTCTGGAATTTAAGAATTACAGGGGACAATGTCTTCTTTTTCCTACACTTTTTTGTGAGCATGAAGAGGAGAAGTAGGAAATTAGAAGCTTCCAGTGAGCGTTGCTGCAGGGGATTAAGATGCTCTCACTGTGTGCCAGCTCCTTGAAAATCATCACACGCATAGCAAGGGCCATGGATGACATCCCACACTCGGGCAGCTCAGGTCATAACCCTGCATCTTAAACCACTGAATAAAAAAGGTCAGTTTGGGCCAAGCATTCATCCAGAAACTGGAACACCTAAGTCACGATGCTTTTTGCCACTGCTGCAAAGGGGAAACACCTTAAGCAGAAAGTCTGGGAAGAAAAAAACCAAGTCACAATAAGACTCACTCAAAAGGCACCCGTCAGAAACTCTGTTCTGATGGCATAACTATGTTAAGAGTTTTCTCTGGATTACTTGTCAGAACAGAAAAGTTAAGAGATTTTTTTCCTTCTCCCGTCAGAAATGTGATTTAAGCATAGTAGATCTTTAAGCTATCCGAGAAAAATCTGCCTGGAAAACCCTCAAGCAGCCAATACTGTCTGACTGAGAAGCACAGATCAGTCACTGAACTCCCCCGTCTCGGCCCAAGCCCTGAAATTAATTACACGCAAGTTTTCCAGCCTCATCCAGCATTCCGTACAGTAACTATTTAGGCGTCTGATCTTTCACAAATAAAATCGGTCTTGGGCAGCTTCCCGTTTGGAAAGGCTCCCGATGCCAACATGTGTACTTTTCCAAAAAAGATTCCCATTCCAGGCCGTTCGGCTCTCGTGAGCTGCCGCCACCAGAGGGAAGGAGGGGGATCCGGACACTCGCAGGGACTAATCCCGCCTGCCGCCATTCAGCCGCGACCTGCCAGGGGAGAGAGGCTCCGCACCCCTGCGCGACAGCCGGGGACAGCAGAACACGCTGCACGCACCGGGCGATCCCCCCGGTCGCTTTTCCCCAGCAAGGAGCACCAACCCCACAGCACCAGCCAGGGCGCAGCACTACCCCAGGGAAGACCCTGGCCCAGGCGTATTTCCCGCCCCGCCATTTCGGNCGCCCGTGTCCCGCCCGTGTCCCGCCCCGCGGCCGCCTCCGCCGCAACACCGGCTCGGCACGGCCCCCTCCGCTCCTGCGGCGCCCCCGGGCCCGGCCGTGCTCCGGCGGGAGCCCTGTGGAGGGGCTCCGTGCCTGCAGCGCACGCCGCCCGAGGGGCGCTCGGGCACCGCGGGGGCGGCGGGGGCTCCTCTGCTTGGGGCACCCGCTCTGCCGCCGAGCCCTCAGAAACGTGCAGCACGTTCCCTTTTTTTTTTTTTTTTTTTTTTTAA
>VXBC01006471.1:506797-531105 GCA_013399945.1 Ploceus nigricollis
TTAAACTGGCTATTGGTAGGCGAGGCAATGCTGCTGCCTGCGAGGTGTGCGGCGAGAAAGAAATGAGTTGCTGTTTAAACACTGAAGGTTGAGATTAGCAACCGAGGTTTCGGTTCTACAGCAGGCAGGTGTAGAAACGGAGTGATCTGAGTGAATTCGAAGGTCTCGCTCTGCAGGAGGGAAACTGCTCTTTCCTGTGTGAGGGGGGTGTTGTGTGAGAATATAAATGTGTGAGGCTGAGGGGAATCCAGAAAAAGTATCTGGCGCTAAAAGTCTCTTCTCATTGTTGAGTTCTACACGGTAAATGATGATGCTGAGATGTGTAACTGAGGTTGGACATTAGGAGGAATTTCTTCATAGAGAGGGTGATTAGACATTGGAATGGGCTGCCCAGGGATGTGGTGGAGGTGTTTAAGGAAAGACTGGATGTGGCACCTACTGCCATGGTCTAGTTGACAAGGTGATGCTTGGTTGTAGGTTGGACTCGATGGTTTCAGAGTGCTTTTCCAACCTGATTCTGTGAAGATGTTACTGCATTGCCAGTAATCCCGAGGGTTCTGCCAAGTGAAGGAGCCAGTCCCGGTTCTGCAGGCTCATATGACTGCATGCTGCTTGTATCTGTTCAGATTCACATAGAAATGGAAGGGAAGGTGAAAAATCATGGGTGGATTTTGATGAACATGAGCTTAATACAACTTAAATGTCATAGCACAGCAAAATACTAATAGTTGTGGCCATCGCACAAATCATATAACTGTATGTATAACTCTTCATTTAATTTTTGTTCAAGCAGAAGATAGATTCCTGTACAAAATCAGACACAGATAATACAGTTTGGGCATGTTTGAGGCACATAGTTAAAATCTCGCAGTTTTGGCTCCTGCAAATGGAACAGCAATCTTCATCTAAAACACTTAAGATTTTTAAGACCTTTATTGACTACTACTCATAAACTTGGCACTGTTTCACAATAAAAATATGAAAAATAGTTTAGAGTTGAAGATGTTTATTGTTATTCCTTTCAGTACTCATGAAAGTCTTGTGACAAAACAGTGGTTTATCATTTAGAAAGTTCATTCCTAGAAGAGAGGGATAGAATTCAAATAAAAGAAGTGCTGTAGAAAGAAAACTGTAAAAGCATTCCAGAAGAGCTTAGGAGGCAGTGTATCACCATGTGCTGGTTGCCTTGATCCAAGATCCTTTTGAATCTAAACCAAACCTGTGGATTAAATGCTCAAAGATTAGGAAATGAGATGATTCAAGTCAAAATGCATGTTCAGAGCTGACTTTTGCAAGTTTCCCTTAGCTTTTGACTCTCAAGAACTCTGCCAACAGACACTGGAAAAACTTTGGCTTTCTGTTAGACTTTGGCATGTTGTAGTCTGGCTCTTGCACACTAGTTACCTGTTCACATTTACCATAAATAATGACAAAAAACATAACTTGCAGCGAGATTTTGGAAGTAACTTCTGGAAGGGTTTTTTTCCTTCTCTTTCCCCCACCGCTTTAAGACTTTTTGTCTTATGGGATTTGTTTGCAATCTGCTAGCTGAAGCTCTGAGGCAAGTTTGCCAGATCTGGGGCTGCATCATCACTCTGCACATCTGGAAGTGGTTTATGTGCTCTCATTCCTGCAGCGCAGCGTCTGGACTCTGCACTATTCCTCAGCAGCAGAGAAAGGAAAGAAAACCAGCACAACTCCAAAGTAAACTTTGAAGAGTTCGAAAAAGGAATTGAATCGTAAAACTGTTACTGTGCCCTGTAAGGCCCTTGTGTCCGTGACTTCAAAGGAGGATGGTGGTCAAAGACGCTTTGGCAAGAGTGCTTACAGCTGTGGGCTATCTAGGATCCAAGTAAATAGCTCCCCAGCGCTTCAGGAGAGAGGAGTCCCGAATACTGTGCTGCTTTGAAGAGGTAAAAAGACTAATTAAGCAGGAAATATCTGAGCAGTAATGTCACTGTTTTTGAGCTTTCCCTTGTGCAGCCCCTCGTTTTGTTACAGGATTTGGCAGCTGAGTTAGGGACTGCCAGGTTCCAGGAAATAATGTCTACAGTAAATGAGTAAATATTTGCAGGGGAAAAAATATACCTCTCCTTAAAAATCAGTAGGTAATCAATTGGTGTTTCAGAGGCTTAGGAATGCTGTAGTTGCAGAACTCAGACTTGTGTGAGAGTCTGTCTTTGAATTTTAAAGTTTAAAACATGGTTCAGTTTATGTGGATTTAATAATTTCTGGAGACAACGTGAAGCTGTGGCTGTGCAGCTTTCATCTTGCAGTGATCATCAGGACTGTTTGTGGCTATTGTTACAAATGCTTATTCAAAGATAGTGGGCAGCTCGTGGAAATCAGGGGAAGATTGTGATCAGCTGAAGTGGGGTTAGAAAATTAGTCCAAGAGTGTAGCAGGTTCTGTTGTCTCTCTGCTTACCTAAATGAGTAAAGTTTTTAAGTGTAAAAGAAAATAATACTTCTGTGTAATGTAGGAGAGAAAGGCTTTCTCAGCTGTGTTTTTTCCGACAGATAAGCTTGATTTCCTCTGTGTAAATTAATGCCACATGAAGAGAATGGTCTGCTGGAATGTAGATAAGTAGTGCAGATGTGGAAGAACTTCCACAGTACTCCTTTCTCACTGCAATTTAGTTATTATCTGGGACTTAAATGCATTTGAATGTAAGTGGTTTGTAAACAATGCCACATCTTAGATTTTGTATATATATATATTTTTGTTGTTGTTGTTGTAGTTTAACTTGTTGGTCAAAGTAGAGACTAATTTAGTATTCTGCCTGAACTTGAGCACTAACCAATGAGAGGTGGTCAGCTTTGTGACTCAGATTTCAAGAATTCCTGCTGGTCTGTCTGATTTATCAATGAGCTGGAACAAACTTCGTTTTTATGTGTGCACAGAACCCATATTATATCTTTATCTGTGTTGTAATGTGTCCATATCTGTAGGTAGGGAAGCAGGAAATACTGTTTTCTACATAGTATAAAAGTTAGATCACACAGTTGGATTTTTCTCTCCCCTCCAACTTCTGGTGCTGTTTTTTACTGTTGTTTGTTGTTGTTTTGATTATGTGGTTTGTGTTTTCTTTTATAAACAGTAGTTTTGGGTCCAGAATTCAAACGAATGTTGTATTTCTCATAATCCTGTACTTTAGGGATTATCTTCTGTCTTCTCAGACATGGCTCCTCTCAGGCCTGGACTAGAAGCACAGTTTTAGGGAAGGGTACCTCCTTTTCTTCAGCATCACAAAAAATGTGCATGAGTACAAGCCACACTACACCCACTGGAAGAATATGGGTGTAAGAAAGTATTTTCACTATTGCTCTGAAATTTTTTGAAGGTCTAGAAGACACTGTCCTGTTATAAGATTCCCATATGTTTGGGAATGCATACTCTTCCAAGACATTAGTATTTGCTATAGTTACTATGTTTGAGGTGAAATCAAAGATAATTATATTTATAAATTGCATTAGTGTATGTTTTAATACTTCTTTGCACAATATCTTCAAATGTACTAAAAATTGCCTACTGACATAAATTATTAGATGGGATTTATGAAAATGTTTTTCACAACCTATTAGTTGCTTAAATTATTAATAAAAATATTTCAAACCCATAATATTAGTATTTGTTCAAAAACAAAAAGGTATTTACAGAGATTAATTGCAGTTTTACTTTTACCAGTTCAGCAGTAAAATTTGATAATCCAAAACCTAGACCTTTATATAACTAACTAGAATTCGCTTCTGGCATTAATGATATTTCTCTCTTTTATTTTTTTTTTTCTTTTAATTATTTTTTATTTTAGTTTACCACAGATCACAGTTCTCATCCAACAGGACACATGGCTCTTTTAAAGAAAAGTAAGAGAAATTAAAAACATTTGAAATAAGTATTTTTTAAAAGAGGACAGAAATGTCAAATCCAATTTCTCATGCAACTGTTGTCACAGTTGCATACAAATATATCGTTCTAGTATTGCTAAATTATGCTTAACTTTAAGTATGCAGATAAGTATTTTCCTGTTAACTGTGTCAGATAAGTACCACATTAATTTAAAATTACTCACTGCTTTACTTCATGAGACTGGAGACTGTGAAATTTCCCACCAATACTGCAAGTAATTGCTGTTTTCATGTGAATTGTGCCCAGGGCACTGAAGCTGAATTTTACAGATCTCTGCACATTAATGCTGTTCATACTCAATATTGAGGTGTTGCCCCAAGAATTTTGCAGCTCTCATCAGCTGTAAGGGTCAGTGATTGAAAATGGAGTTTTACATTTACTTATGTGCCCAAAATTTCTCAGAATTGAATGGGCTTTTTTCTCAGCTGGTTTAAATTAGTGCAGGTTTGGTTTACCAATTTCAATCTACTCTCATGCCCAGTTGTGGCCAGTTGGCCATTTTGATTAAAGTAGATCAAAACTCTGTTCACTTTGCTCTTTTGAACACCTTAAATACATTTTATGGTGGTGCAAAAGTAACAAAGTAGCCTGAAACAAAGAACACCCATGTTGAGGAGGGCAATGTATTCCTTCCCTATTGTGCTTGGTGAAGTGTCCCAACACCTGCACATTCTTGGTTTGTGTTGAATGACTTAAATTTGTACAAGACAGTCTTCTAGGAACTATAAATCAGAATATACAGTCAGGTCTTTGCCTTGCTTTGATTTTACTGATTTAAATTACGCTGTTGAAATAAGTATTTTCAAATATTTTGAAACGTTCCTGGTTTCAGTAGCACAGTGGGTTTGGTTTTTTAGAATTTTTAGGGTTTTGCTCAGATTCTTCAGGATCTGAACACTGAAACAGATAAAAAAATTCTCCTGTGTCTGAAGTTTCATCAGGGAAGCATAACAGAATGGAAGGGCTACATAAAAATCATTAACTCATTAAGTGAGTGTAAACAGACAACAGACTAGCCAGGAAAAAAAACTTTCCAAGCTCCTGGTAAAATTCAGAAACATGTGAATTTTCTAGTTTGGATAACCCATATATATTGGGAGTCTTATGATTTAGTGAGCAAATTAACCATGACAATCAGATAGTTGGGAATCACTTTAATAAGGGAGAGTTATTGTTGTGTTTCTAATGGAAAATTTTTAGCTTGATCAAATAACATGAGAAAAACACAGCAGATACAGGTTATCAAATTCTTCTATCACCTGTACTGATTGCAAATTGGATTTATTTTCTTAATCAGATAGTTGGGAATTAGCTGTTCTATTGATTGTTAACACATTGTCCCTCTTTTTTCAGTTAACCAGATCTTACTGTTACTTCTTGTCTTAACCGTGTGCGCTATTCTGTATAACAAAGTTCACCAAGTGCCCTTGGCATTAAGAAATGAAACAGGTAAGTGACTTTCACTTCAGTTTCATTTATGTTCCTGTTTTGTATTCCTCATCTCTTAACTTGAACAACACTTTTCACCTTACTGAATGTCCTGCAGTAGATGAGCTACTCACACTGTTGCATATAGTATGGCATGAAAAACATTTTGCTTCTGAATTACTTGAATAAAATTAAAGGAGATTGATAGTGATGACTAAGAGTTGTAATTCTGATTAAGTTTTTATCCAGATGTTACTGATGTAGATGGATGCTGGAGTATATCCTTACTTGAGCTGAACAGATTGGAGTTGTCAAGTGGTAATAAACTTTGATCACGACCTGCCTCCTTGGGAATGTTCTTGGCTTGATTATTCATTTCAGATAGACCATCAAATCTTCATATTTACAGCAGAAGTTTTAGCTGGAATTTTTATAGTGACAGAAACCTGCTAGGGTTAATAAGGTTGGACTAGTATTAAACGTCCATATAAATAGCTTACTCACTGCTGCCAAGGTAAACAAGCTCTATCTTGATATAAATCATTTATTTTCAGTATATTTTTGTTGGGGTTGTTATGACTGTAATTGTTATGTTTTAACCAGTACAGTTATATCTGTTTAAGTTCTGTAAGTTAATCAGTGCTAATCAGGGATAAAATCTTTAGCAGGAGCGTGACCTGATTCAGTGTAGTTTAGGACTTTTTTCCCTTCAATCATTAGCAACTTCCTGCTGGTATAAATTTCTGCGCTCTTCCTTTCAAGCCAGCTTACCAAAGAAGTGGAGCTCATGCAATTACACTGTCTCTTTGACTTACCTGCTTCCTTTGATAATTTTGGAACCCATCGTTCAATTTGTACTAAATATAACTGAGAAGTAGAAGTCTCAAAGGTATTCAAACCTCTCCAGATTTCATATGAATAAGCAGCTACATGAAGGACAGGCTGAATTGTGCCCCTGCTGAGTAGAAGATGCTGAGAACTCTCTTATTTATGCTGTTTGGAGGCATCCAAGAGTCCAGTCAACCTGCAACTGGTTCTGGATTAGCAACAGCTCAAGCTGTGTGCCTTGCGAGATGGGCATGTGTGTAGGATGTGGTGAGGAAAAATTGAGTGGTGATAAAATGATCCCACTGCTTATGGTAGTTGTTACTAATTTTTGTGACCCAGATCTGATGTAAAATGGGTTTCTTCCTTGTAGTGGATTTGGAGAGCCCTGAGGAAATGGAGGAAGAAATCCCGGTGGTGATCTGCGCTGCTGCGGGCAGGATGGGCGCAGCTGTAGCAGCGATCAGCAGCATCTACAGCAACACAGAGGCCAATGTTTTGTTCTACATCATCGGCCTGAAGACAACCATCCCACACATTCGGTACACACCAGCCTTGCTTTGTTTTGGGCTGCAGTTAGAGCCACGTTGTTGTTCCCCCTAGCACAGGCATAACCGCTTTTGGACTTCAGAGGACTTTTCAGGGAAATGTAGTGGTGTTGGGAGCAACCCCCAGGATTCGGTACGTGATGGAAAAAGGACCTTTGTCCTCCACAAGGCACTGACTTGTGCAAAGGGGTGTGAAATAGCCAGGCCATGCCATATCCATTCTTAGGTTTTTATAGATAGACTGCAGAAGAGTCTGTAGTAGGGTGAGGATACACTGCCTGCTTGTCACAATCCCACTTTGTGGCACTGCACTTACCTCTCTTCTGGTGCTGGGTCTTCAGCTTCAGAGTAGAAAAAACGTGCTGTTTAAAGTTAATTTCAGTTGATGATGTATTAAAGTTATAAAAAAAGACCCAAAAAGTATCGTGATGACTTTCCTTTCTTTCCATTTCACTTTGTTCCTTAATTTCTCATTTCATTTCCTATCATGAAATAAGAATCCTTAATTTCATGACAGGAAATGAAATCTCAATATTTCAATGAATATTCATCTCATTACATTTCAGTTCATTTCACAGCACTTCATTCCATTCAATTTGTTTTCACTTCATTTCAGATTTTTCTTCTTCTCAATTTCACTTCATTATATTTTCCTTTCCTTTCTATCCTTTTTACTTTAATCCTTCATTTCTCATTTTATTTCCCTTCCTGAAATGAAAATTCCTCATTCATGAAAAGGAAATGAAATCTCAAGATTTCAATGAATATAATTTCTTGAGGTTTCATCTCATTTCAAAGCACTTAATTTCATTCTATTCCCTTTCACTTGTTTCACTTCATTACATAGTTGTCTCTTTTTTTCATTTCATTTTATTTCATGTCTCTTCATTTCACTTCATTCCTTCATTTGTTATTTAATTTCCTTTCATGAAATGAGAATTCTTCATTTCATGAAAGGAAATAATATCCTGGCATTTCAATGAATGTAATTTAATGAAGATTCTGTTTGTTATATTTCAGTGTTCAAATTTGCAAACATTGTCTTGAAGAGGACCAAATTGTAAATGCAAACTAAAACATTTCTTAGCAGTTCTCACCTCTGGCTACTTCACTTCTGTAACCTTTGTACCTGCAATTTGTGTCAGGAGAGAAAATAAACAGCGGTGATAAGAAATCTGACAAAAATATGAAAAGAAAATTAGTTTAGTCTAAAGAAAACATAATTAGAAGGTGATGTAGAAGTCATCTGAAAGAACATAAAGCTGTGAAAGGGAGAAGACTAACCTCAACTTTAAAAGCATTGTAGATAGACTAAGAAATAATTATCTTTAATTATAGCAAGAAAACTTAGAATATAGTTTATTGGAAGTAATGGTGAAAGATTAGTTGTTTGGGCTACATATGGGGTCTCTGGTTTGGGGAGTGGTGTGGAGTGTTTGTTTTATTGAGATTTTGTGGGGGATTTTTTGTATTTTAAGAATAAGTTTAACAAAGGTCTGTGTGCAATAGCTGTAGACATAAGTGGTTCTGTCTTGGGATAGAATAGATCAAATGAGCCTTCAAGGTCTCTTAATATTCTCCTAAGTGTCTGTGAATTTCATGCTGGAAGTACTTGCCATGCACTTGATATTTCTTTTATTACTTGTTTTCTTTCCATCACAGAAAATGGATTGAAAATTCTAAACTGAAAGAAATAAAATTTAAGGTTGTGGAATTCAATCCTATGGTACTAAAAGGAAAAATCAGACAAGATGCATCACGTCCTGAGCTACTGCAGCCTGTGAGTCAATGAAGGCCACATAACAATTTGTTGAGGTTTTTAATACTTATTTTGGGCTTTAAAAAAATGTCCTAGATCTGTTCAATTTCATGCAGGAGCTGGGTGTATATGTCTCTTCCGATGCAAGGGTCAATGACCATGAGATGAAGTTAGTCAGAGTGACAGCATAAACAAGAGGTGTTGCACACTTTTCATGCAATGAGTATTGCACCTCTAGAATTCCTTGCTGAAAGGTCTTGTGGATGTAAAAATGTACAGGGATTCAGTTAGGTTTGAAGTTCATATTTAGTCACATCTAGATCAGAAAATCCCTTGAGCTGAAAATAGCTGAAAGCTAGGAGAATACATGGAGCAACTGTTCTGGATGCTTGTTCATTTTTGTTGATTTTTTTTTCACTGAGCATCTGGTTAGGACCACTCTGGAGGCAGGGGCTGGGTAAAATGATCTGAATTCTTATGGTTGTTCTTACATTCTCAGTCCCCTTTCCCTCTGCTCTGTTCTTCATTGCTGTTGTAGGAGTTATCCCATGTCTGTGCCACCAGTCAAATAGTTCCTTTAGAGTAGATTGATGATACTATTACATATTGAAATGTTTGGTGTGATGTATGCTGTAAAAATGTACTAGGAAGAGCATTGGCAGCAGGTCCAGAAAGGTGCTCCTTCCTCTCTGCTCTGCACTGGTGAGGCTGCATCTGAAGTGCTGTGTCCAGTTCTCAGCCCACCAGTATAAGAAAGATATGGGCTTACTGGGGCAAGTCCAACGTGGGCTGCAAAAATGATTAAGAGGCTGAAGCATCTTTCATATGAGAGGCTGTTGAGGCTGTTTCAGTCTGGAGAAGACAAGATTCAGGAGGATCTTATAAATGTGTGTAAATGCTTGAGGGAGCAATAAGAGACAATGGGCACAAATAACATGAAATTCCCTCTGAGCTAAAGAAAAGGCTTTTCAAAGTATGAGTTTAAAAGTCTCAGGCTGCCCAGAGAGACTGTTGGGTCTCCATCTGTGGACATATTCAGAACCCAGATGGGCATGGTCCCTGTCAGCCTGTTCAAGTGGACTCTTCTGCAGCTGGGGGGTTGAAAAAGAGGATCTCAGAAGGCCCCTTGCAGCCTAAAAGATTCTGTGAGGAAGCAACAGATTTGGGCTGCGTGGTTAGGGTCATAGTGGATAAATAATAACAGCAATAGTAGTAGTAATACTGGATTTGAGATAGTAGTAAAGCTGTGGGGGAGGAAGCAAATGGTCACTGATTAGTGCTCAATAAAGAGAGCAATTCCAACAGACTTAATAGAGACAGAAGCCTGAGACTGCTGCATTAAACAGCTTTACCATTTAGTCTCTACCTTTTCTTTCTCTTTAATAGCTGAACTTCGTTCGATTTTATCTTCCTTTGCTTATCCAGAAACATGAGAAAGTAATATATTTGGATGATGATGTCATTGTTCAAGGTAAGCTGTTGTCTAAAAAGCAGTTTCTAACAGAATTAAAATCCAAGTTATTGCAGCTTTTACAGCCATTTGGAAATATGAGATAGAAACTGAGGCAGCTGCTAGGATTGTTGAACTTAGGGAAACTGCAAATAATCTGTTTAAATGAAAGTTTGAGGAAGAACGTACCTGCATATATTTTGAATAATTGTGATCAAAATTGTATGTGGGTTTCATTTAAATTGATTCTGGTCAATTGCTAAAAGATACCATGGATTTCACTCAGATGCTGCAATGTTTATTAAGTGTGTGACACATATTTCCTGCTAGTATTTGAATTCCTACAAATGCTACCAGTTCCTTATCCAGAATTGCTGTTCTTGGGAACAAGAGGAATTTACTCAAATAATAGGATGGACGCTCCAAACACTCAAAATGTGGTTTTGAGCATCTTCAGCTCAGAATGTAAAGCAATTTGCAGAATCACGAAGATTTTAGAGTTCTTAGTCAAGTGGGCGCACTTGGAAGACATTCAAATCCTGAAAAAATATTTTATTTTTTGCTTATCATCCAAGTGATCTCTTTTGAAGACCAATTATTTTTTAAAGATTAATTTCTTGTGAATTTTTTCTGTTCTGTTTCCAAGTTGTTGGAGTTTTTTTTCTCTGTAGAGCTGTTGTCTTCATATTTGTTTTATCATGTTTTCTTGTTATTGTAAAGCACTTTTTAGCCAGAGTGTTGTGCTTTAACCCTGGTGAGCAAGTAAGCAAAATTTCCTTCGGAAGGACTGAGTATAACTACAATAAACTTTTTGGTCTAAATTAGTCTTTGCTGTAAGAACATTGAGACCAGTGAATTTCCGCATGACAAAAGCATAATTCTCCACTGCTTTTCTACACCTTTTTATAGTTTTGTCTCTATAGAGGCAGATTTCAGAACAGCTGCACTTACAGGGGTCACTATTTGCTGCTTTGTAAAAGACAACTGATCTGTTCTGTCTCATTTTAATTTGCCATAGACTTCCTATCACAGTTCTCCAACATGGGTGTTTCCAGTGGCAATCTCTGCTTTTTGGTTTTGTTGTTCTGTCTGTCATCAGTGGGCAGCAGCAATGTTGAACTCTTTGAAAGGTTCCAGGTCTTCATTTAGGCTCCAGTTTCACGAGCAGCTCAAGCTGAGTCCGCCACTCCCCCGTCAGTCACCCCTCCCTGCACCTGTGTTCAGCAGCACTGGGCTCCCTCTTCCCCTGAGGCTGTCAGCTGATGGTGATTGTGGAGCTGCGGGATAAAGGTGCAATTTCATATCACACCTCATGGTGGACTGCTGCTGACCAAATGGCCTCTCCTGTCCCCAGGCAGCTCCTCTTAGGTGTGTAACCTGCAGTTGTACAGCTGCAGAAGCAGCTGGTTCAGCTGTTTGACCTGGCAGAAGACCGGCAGTACAAAAAGTAAAAGAGACGAAAACAAAGGAAAACTGGAAGCTGTAAGGGGTTGGGATGCAGGCTCACTCGATTGCTGTGGCAGTGCTCTGCTTCCCACCTGCCCTGAAATTGTTCTGGCACATCTTGGGTACCTGACAGTCAGGTGATGAGTGAAGTGGCAGGCATTACAATGCTTCCCTCCACCAAGAAGGAGCTGGGTGGGCCATGAAGCCAGCAGGGATAGTCAAATGACAGGCAAATTTGAATCAGCCATTGCTGGGAATCCAGGTATCTTCCTAGGAGATAAATATGCCATAACAACAGGAAAAACCTCATCTGTGCAAGACATTGAAGCGGAACTTTTGTGGGTCTTGAAGAGGCTCAGAAAAATTGTCTGTGCCCTCCCTCTCCATAGACAAGCTCTATGAATGCACAAGTTTGTAACCAGGCTTTTTAACAGTCCTATTGGCTTCTGCTGTAGCTGATTTTGGACAACCAGAATATGAATGTATTGAATACCAACGATAATATCTAAATATAGACCTTAGGCATCCAGGTGCAAATTTGAAAATGGTCCCATATTACAAAATTCAATAAGGGCTATCCTTCAAAACTGGTGTGTTTATAAGTAAGGTATGAGAGCTGACATCCTATCAGCTCTGTAGCAGTGCAGTAGGTGTTGTCTGATGCTTGTGACCTTTCTGTAATCAGGTGACATCCAGGAACTCTACGATACTAAGTTAGCTCCTGGACATGCAGCAGCTTTTTCAGATGATTGTGATCTGCCTTCTACACATGAAATGGTTAGAAGTGTAGGGATGCAGGTAAGATGCCATTCTGGAATTCTAACAGTGAATGTGTTTGCCCATAAGTGTAAGATGATTTTATGTGTTTTCCCCATAGTGAAAGTTTTATGTATATAGATAGCTTTGTAATAGTTGTACAGGTAATTAAGGACTTTTTGTAGTGGTACAGTTGTGATGCTGCGTGATTTAGTGTGGGCTACCAAAACACAAACATAGGGAGGGAAAAGCCTTATCAAACTTCCATGGTACAATATTGTGGAAAAAGTAAAATATTGTGGAAAAAGTAATTTAATATCTGTAAGTATCCTGCCTTACAGCCTTGTTATACAGGAATCACGACAGGTAGCCACCATCTAGAAACTCATCTTTGAGAGAGCATATTTAGTCTCCTTCTCAGTGAGAGTGAGGTGCATTTACATGTATCTTTACAGAGATTCATAGGGGATGAGCATACTTTTTTTATTTCTTAGAACACATACATGGGATTCCTGGACTACAGAAAGCAAGCCATTAGAGATCTTGGCATCAGCCCCAGCACCTGCTCCTTTAATCCTGGAGTAATTGTTGCTAACATGACTGAATGGAAGCATCAGCGGATTACAAAACAGTTGGAAAAGTGGATGCAAAGAAATGTAGAGTATGTGTAGAAATCTAGCTTTGCACTTTACTTTTAATACTTGTTTTACAGTTTTACTTTCCATTAAAAATCTCTTACAGGTTTTTTTAACTCCAAACAGTCTTTCTTTTGAGATCTTGTCAGGTAAAGTAACTCATGTTCCAGCATTTCCATCTGTTTAAATCTGACCAATTCCGTACCAGGAAATGGCCACTTGGAATTTTAGTCTTGTGTTGAAATCACAAACCACACTTAATCCTGAGGGACATTGAGAACATGTGGTTCTCATTTTGGGTGACCAACTTAGCCTGGGATGAAGCCACTGAATGATCTTCCCTTCCTGAGGCTAGCTTAAAGAAGGAGGAGTATTTCTTTCTTGCCAGATACTTATTTTTAATCTTCTGCCTTTTGTACTAAAGATTCCTTGAGGTTTTGAACATATTCTTTTATTTTTCCTTTTGCAGGGAAAACCTCTATAGCAGCACCCTTGGGGGAGGTGTGGCAACCTCCCCAATGCTGATTGTATTTCATGGAAAATATTCCTCTATTAATCCTATGTGGCACATAAGGCATCTTGGTAAGTTTATTTTCTCACTGTTTGCGAGTTGGAACTAAGGTGAGCTTGTGAGATTCCACTGCAAGACCTTATGTGACTTTACCTCAGGTACCACTTACATGGAAAGAATATAAGAAATATCTGAATATAGTGAGAGACTAAAAAAACTCAGTCTCTTTCTAGGTGCAGTGGAAGAAAAGGGAAGGTCTGGCAGTGTTCGTTGTCAACATTTTGGAGGATGGTTACCTTTCACCTGGGAGTGATGAATTCTCCTAGGAAAAACATAACGGCTTAGCTGGTATCGTAAAATGAACAGATTTTACTTTGTTTTTAATCCCAGCTATGCCAAGGTGTTGAAAGTGTTGAGAGAGGAAACTTGCTGAGATTTTTGGCTGATGCAGCATAAGAGGCATCAAGCTGAAAAAAGCTGCTGTATCATACAACTAGTTGTAAATTAACATGAAAGCATACAAATCAGACTTCTGGAAAAAAGTCACCTGAATTTAACTCACTCTACAGTGTCTTCCATTATCAAAAACTGCATTTTTCAAATTTTTGTTTTAAATCTACCCATGCAGGTTGGAGTCCTGATGCCCGTTACTCAGAGCAATTTCTTCAAGAAGCTAAATTACTTCACTGGAATGGGAGATACAAACCTTGGGACTACCCCAGTGTCCACACTGATCTCTGGGAAAACTGGTTTATTCCTGACCCTTCAGGGAAGTTCAAATTAACTCGTCCTGATAGCTGATACTGAAATACTGCATAACGTAGTGTATGGGATGCATTTAATAGTTTGAGATGCAACATGTTGTATGATTAACTGATTTTAGAAAACAAAGTATTTGTTAAAAATATGAATAACTGACCATCAGTTTTGTGTGCTTATGGCAGGCAAGAGAGGCTGGAGTGACCAGTACACAGTTCAGATTATCTTGACTTTCATGTCAGGTGAGGGAACAAGTTTACTTGACAATGAAGTATTTTCATTGAACACTTATGGAGGTGAAATTCAGTGCCAGACAGAGTGCTTTAATTTAAGGTCTCTCTAAGTAAGATTCCAAAGTCTTCTGGTAGGAAAAAATCTACAGAGGAGATAGCTGCAGTGTTATGTGCAAGAAGTGTTTAGTTATCTAACCCACATTAAACATTCTGAATTGAAAACTGGGCACATGTTACTGAGTTCTGTTGTGTGGTGACTGCTTTGTGGCATCTCTGTGTATAAGCCTGTAGTGCACTTAGCAAGACGCAAAATACATTCCAATACACTGCAGTACAATTCCTGATTTTATTGTGAAACACTGATAGATTTAAGACAGATTAAGAACTTCTGTATCACTGTA
The DNA here is from genome assembly GCA_013399945.1 of Ploceus nigricollis. Classification (NCBI taxonomy): domain Eukaryota; kingdom Metazoa; phylum Chordata; class Aves; order Passeriformes; family Ploceidae; genus Ploceus; species Ploceus nigricollis. The sequence continues at coordinate 521,458 of VXBC01006471.1, forward strand.
ACAAAAAGAGCACCAGTTTTGAGGGAGGACACAGAATTGCAGTATTTAGTGGAATGGGCATTGTACAGTCAACTGTATTTTATACCCAGATAACCAAGTGGGTGATTCCATTAAGGAAGAGACCTTTCCCTTCCAATCAAACAGGATAGCCTTTCAGGAGTTACATCCTACTGTGCTACATACTCAGCAGTGCTAATTTCATGCTTCTAATTTTGTTGAAAATAAAACTGAATTGTAACAAATCCCTGATGCAAGATACTTTGAGCACCTGCAGGAAAACATCCATGTAAACAGCAATACATGATACAGTACACTTTAAATAACAGACAAGACAAGTCCTATACCTTTCTGAGAATATGTGGAACAGCTTTATGCTGCAGCTAATAAACACAATCAGAATCATAATGCACACTCACTCGATTGAGGATTCTCAGAATTAAACCACATAATTTGGGAAGAAACGGTAAACATCATGCCTGCCTCACAAGAGGTTGACAGTGTGTGATCTCTGTAAGAGGTGTTACAGCAGGATTAGAACCTACATTAACCAGTTACACACAACTGACAACTGTCACTAGGTGTGAAGAGAGGATAAATCACACTGGTACAGGAATCTCTGACCAGCATGGAGTGTGGAGATACCGTTTGTGTCTGTTTTCAAGTATGTGAAGCACCAAATGTCATAAGATCATCAAAACTTTAGTGTTTTGATCAGCTTATTGCTTTTACTTCATCTTTTCCTCACATGATAAAAGAGGGAAAGAGTTAGGCACCAGGATGAAATTTTTTTTTCTCAGTCACTAATATTGGCCAAAAATGTGTATCATTTAGGCAAGTTCCTCAGAAGAGAGTTATAGTTTCTACAGACAACTTCTTATTCAGAAAACAGCTGTCCCTGTATTCAACTCAGTGTTTTTAACTTTTAAGTGGAATAAAGGGAACATCCTCTAAGTTACTACAGATTGAAGAGAGCTTAATGTTAAAAACTGCTAAACTGCAAATCTATTTCACCCTGTGCTAATTGTACATGATGTAAATAACATAGCTGTACATGACTTTTAAAGAGAATGCAGTCTTTCAATTCTCTGTCTCATTCAAAGGGGTTATCTCCTGCTAAAGGTCTGGTGAAGGGACTAACTTCATGGAAATGATGGAGTTTAAATGCCACAGAATTCAAGAACTACCACTGCTGTTTGTTCTTACTTTTTTTAACAGCAATTCCAGTTCTTACATTGGAATTGAAGGGGGAAAGAAATGGAGTGGCAAAGAAACCTTATCCTAAGCCCTGTCCTGTGTGACACAAGTTTTCCTCCCCAGTGTTGCGACTTGAGATGATGTCTTCACTCCCTTCATCCTCAATATGGTACACTCACTGAACAGACAGAGCTCTCTCGTCCCGCCCAGAAGACAGCACCCACAGCTGTAGAACACAATTTTCTACACTTTTTAAGATGGTAAAAGGCAGCCTTAAAAAGCACCATTTCCTTAACTGTGCATGATTAAAAGCACCGCTGCACACAAGTTAAGGGTACATTTTCCATTTTCCCCTCTGGATATAAAAGTATTAAGAGATATCCAAATATTGAGGCATCAGTAAAAAGTATACTGCTGCTGTTCCTACCACGTTGCCATTTATGGAATAAAATTAACACCCCAAAGAAATCTTCACAAATGAGAAAGCAGTTTGTCAAAAACTGCAAGAAATGGTATACATTAAATATAAAACTCATATACAAAAAAGGGCTAACTTTTTTTAAAAAAGTTTGGACAGTTCCTTAAGATTACCTAGCTCATTGATTTCAGCCTACCACACACTTACTTTGGACTATAATAAAATAACTAGGGGAGATAAAATACTATTCAGATGCTTCAGTTGGAGAACCGAGGTACCAATCTTGATCACTGCATTAAAACTGCAGCATGTGTGCATAGCCGAGGAGGAGCAGCTCCTACACGCTGCTTCCCTCCTCTTCCCGTGTGATGCCAGCATTGAACTCTGGAATCTGGTCTGCAAAGGAGTGTGTCATCCACTGTCCATTAGGAACCTCACCGAAGGACGACCCTTCGCAGTACTGAGGATTGCTTCCTGCTGAACAAACAAAAATCACACCGTTTTTAAAGGCAGTTGACACCCCGGGCTCTTTGTTCCCCAGCAATGGCTGCAGACTGAATGCCCCAAGCACTTTACCAGCTCCATTTGAAGACAAGCTGCAGTGGTCAGTGTCATATGGTGCACGGTCACAGTAAGCTCCTCCATACGCTGCTTCATAGCCTGGGTCATACTTTTCTTCTTTGACAGCCATCTTTTTAGCATCCTCTGCACAAACAGAACAGCTCAAGCATTAATATTTAGAATAAAAATTACCAAAGAGCACTTTTATCAGAAAACATTTGAAAAATGGCCACAAATTCTAGAAGATAATCCCTGCTCCCCTTAAAATTTTAGGCCGTACTAAAGAGAATGGAATCTGTAATTCTATGCCACACAGTTCAGATAATCACATCTCCTCCTCTCCCATTAAAAAATTCTTTATTTCTTTCTGCTTGGGAAACTGCTAGTATTGTACATTACATTACATTTTAATGAAGTGTTAACAAAATAACAACAATACCTTGTGCAAGTTGCAAGTCAAATGTGTACTGCACCTCCTGGACCTCCGTGTTGGGTGCGATGCCCTTCAGTTGGTCCCTTAAGTCTTTCAGCTTAATGTAATAATGAACTTTATCTTGTGCCCGAGGAAACTGAGCACATCTTGCACTGGACGATGGCATAACGTAGCAGAGCTTGAGACAAAGAACAAGAAAAACAGCATTACTGATCCCCGAGCTATGAGTTAATACTTAGGGCATTCAGAACCATTTAACAGTTAAGCTCACTGTTTTAACTATTTGCAGAAACTTCAACTAATGCCACAGGTGGTTGCGGAAGGGGCTAAAATGAGTTTTCATATTTCTTGGCCAGCCATCTGTCTTGCTCTGAAGAGAGGGACTGATTACCAGCTGCTAAGTGAGCATAGTTTTCACCAGTTATTTATGTGCTGCAGGAGAAGAAGTGCCCATGTGTGTTACAAGAGAGCAAAGCACACTCCAGAACTCCCTGAACAAGCAGAGCTCTGAGCCAGGGCATAGAGGAGTACGTGACAGCATGCAAAGAGCCCAAACCAGTGAGGGAGGCAGCACAGGTTAATTAGCCTGGCTTACTGGCCAAGTGCATCTGGATGACGTAGGCCAGGCTGTGAAACTGTTGTTAGTGTGGCTGGAGCCAGCTTCAGTGTTTCTATCTCTGTCAGCAGCCCTAACTAAAGATATCAAGTTAGTTCAGGAAAAACAAACTATATTCAATACTTCTATTACCATGCAGTCTTTATGAACAAGTACCAGTAAAGGAAATTATTTTTCTTACAAATACATCTACTGTAGAAGTCCTTAAGAGCTACCTAGGAGCAAATACTTTATCCAATGATTCTTCAGGCTCTAATGGCAACACTTCCACCTTTAGAAAGGCAGCTGAAACTTGCAGCACTAGTAATTGAGGACAGAAATAAGAAGAAAAACGATCCAAGCTTTTGAACTGACAAGGTAATGAAGTTTTAGAATAAGCTACCTTGGCAAGTAGCGTAATTGCCTTTGCTTTAACTTGTTTATAAAAATACATTAAACAAATCAATTTCTAATGATACATAGCTGGTCTCTTGAGATATTTTCCAGCACTAGAGTTCTATGACTAATGCACTCTTCATCAAATTGCTTGTTTTATCTTAAGCATCCAATTTAACTTCAAACTGCAGATCAGCTTAAGGAGACCCAGTCTGACGGAAGCGCTTGGGCATGCCCAGATCCAGCAATGCTGAAGGGTCGCGTGCACTGACACAAGGATGGACTTCTCCCTGTCCATGCTGTTGTTTCTCCCCCACTGTGGCATTGCATGGTCATGGTCAGTATCAAAAACCAGTAATACAAATACCTAGGGAATTGGACACAGGGGATCAGATGAAAATGATCACAAAAGCAGGCATGTGTCACTTGTATTTTATGTAGTCCTCAGAGAATGCACCAACCTACTAACCATAACATACCATTTCGCAAATTAAGTCTGTAAGTCTGAAGAAGCTGCATTAAAGATGTGTACAAAAACTGCACTAATCCCCTTTCTCTATCTAACTAAAAACCTTTCACACCTCTTGTACTTCGGTCAAACTGGTGTTATCCTGAGTGTGTGCAAGGCCTGAGATTTCATTAGTTTTTAAATAATCAAAATGGAGTGCCCTAGTTTTGTTTCTCAGTCTCAATACTTACAGTTTCTGTATCTGGCACTTTGTGTGGCTGCAGCCCAAATTCCAAGTTCTTAACTTTAATTCCAAAAACTTCTTTACTAAAAATTTCATAAATACCTAAAATGAAAATATAGGGTAAGTGGGAAAAAAAAAAAAGCTACTGGCAGAAAAAAAATCATTTAAAAGTAAAAATTCTCACATTTTCCATTAAAAGCTGCTATACGAGGTTTATACTTTTGTAGCTTCTGCATCAGAATTCGCCCTCCTTCCCGAAACTCTTTGCTAAAAGACAAAGTACTCAAAATTATAATCACAACTATTAATTCATTAACAAGCCTGATATTTCCTTTTATTGTCTTACCTGGAGAGGTCTTTGCTTCCAGGTGTTGTCCTTTCAACCATGTTTGTAAATCCAATCCCATATTTATGTGGCAATGTGTGGTCATCCATGTGGTTCAGCTGTTCATTACTTAGACCAGACATGAACAGACACTTCCCTGTGAAGTAGGAAGACAGATATGCATTTGCCTTTTTCCAAGGAAAAGAAAACAGAACCAAAAAATTCCACTCGACTGTAGAAGTACTGGAATGCTAAAGGAAGAATCTATTTTAACAAAGTATCAGTTAATTTGGGAAGACTACTGCCCTATCCAGAAAGTTTTAAAATAACCAATATTACTTTACCTCCTCCAAGAGGGCAGAAAGGCCCTAGTGAACAGGAACTCCTTATCATGATCCTGCAAACCAGTCTTTTATTCTAAAAGCTCAGTCCAGAGCTTTAGATTTTGTGATTCATTTAAGCAGCAATCAATATGGTTTTGGGGGGAAAGAATGTGGCAAATACAATGTGTCAGCTTTCTTTGACAATCTTGCCATTGCTCCTCCTTGCTCTGGGCCTCTCTGACAGAACCCGCTGTCTTGAACTCATATTTAGCATATAAAAATCCCTCTCTGGGAAAAAAAAAACAAAACCCATCAACCAAAACCCAGGAGAAAAACAAAAACCAAACTAGTTCAATTAAAATCCCACAAGTTCTAACAAAGTTCTGCAAATGCTAAAAGAAGAAAGGAAAACAAAAACGTACAAAAATGGTTTCCAGGTCCTGGGTAATGATGTCCTTTGTAAGCCGCCATCAGGCCAGGGTTTATGCCAATCTACAAAGATACCAGTCCATTTTAACAATAACAACATGGCTTGCTAATCAAGAATTTAATCAAGTTACAGTAAGGATGCTTATTCAATTCTCTCTAAGTCACTGTTAATAAACAAAAATGTATTAAATGGCACCTTCCATCATTATTTAAAAAAAACTGACAATTTTGCAGCAGTGCCTCATATAGATGTGCAAGGTCAAAAGAGCAGCTCAGACGGTGCAGAGCTTCCAGGAAATAAAGCACTGAGTTATGGGCTCTCATGAATCTGTACTAAACATGAGCCTTAGATTTCTCAGAAATTAGGACAAAGTTACTACGGCTTTAACAGAAAATGCAAAGCAGCTCTACACACAGGAAACAGTTTATGTACTTTATCTTGCAAGATCTTGCCATATAAGCAATATAGATGAGTAAGCAGAAAGAATGTAAATCATAACAAGTAAATACAAGACTTTTCTACCTAATCTTGTAACTGAATTACTCACTATCACAATGTCCAGATCAAAGGTCAAAATATCAGGCAAAGTCTTGGTCAGAAGTTCAGCTTCAGATACACCATTAAAACGGTCCACTTTTCTTTTGACTTTAAAAGTATCTGTGATCTTTTCTTGTTTGCCTTTTGACTTGGCTGGTTTTTCTTTTTTAGCAGCAGGCTTTTTGGGTGGCTTTGGCTCAGTTGCTTTGGCTTTTCTTTTCCTTCCCCCTTTTTTAACTTCTGAAACACACAACAAATATTCTTTTAGTACATTTCCAATGTTGCAGTGTGGATATTCAAATAGACTCAGCTAAATGTATGGACACTGAGAGAAATCAAAGAGGTAAATTTACCTTCAAAATTCATTAATTTAAGCAACACACCTGAAGCTTCCTCATCTTCTGGCTCTTAAAAGTTTAGAGATTCAGGCAGCACAGGCACTGGCCATGACATGACCACCCAGAGATTGCTCTCTCTCTCTCTCTCTTTCTATGTTCATTAATAACGTTGAGCTGTAGAACAGTGTCACTTTCCAACAGTTAGTATTTGTTTAAATAAGCCACACTAAATGAAATAATTCTTAGTAACTAATTCCCTAATTGTGATTACTACAAAAACTAAGCAACCATTCAAACAAAAATATTTCAAATAAATTATACTGTACTTCTCTTGCAGAAAGTTAAAAAAATAGGTATTTTGAAGACAGAATCTTAAAAAAATCTTCTCTAACACAATATTAAAATCCATGACTTCAGCTAAAATAATGCATTTACCTATTGAAAAAAAATCTGCTTTTCTTGGAACAAGATAATGATGTGAGACTGAAAAATGTGCATACATTCACATGAGTTTACTTCCTGTCTTTTTAATTGTCTGTTAGAACACGATTCTTAAAGAATACAATTAATCAATACTTCTGCAGTGAGCATCAAGAAAAAGAAATCCAATAGGTGCAAGGAAGCATTTTAAGACCAATATTTTTTTCCCAATTAATCACTCTCACTTCAGCTCACTAGCACAGCCCAGTCAAGCTACCTTTGGGAGGCTCCTGAGCAATGTTTGGCTCTGGAATGCCCTCTAGAGTCGGCTGCTCAGTCATCATATCCATGTTGGGCACCGCAGTCATCATCTGATGGAATGGAAACGAGTAAAACGCTTGAGCTTGCTGAAGATATGCGTAGTACCTTAGAGAGGGAGAAAGAGAGAAAGAATTTATCAACAATTTAGAAACTTACCGATGTACCAAACAGAATATAAACACCAAACTTTATCAAGGCTGGCATGTACTGCACTTACATTCTCTGATGACTCTGTTAACAAGGCACTAAATTGTCCACACCATCAAAGCAGTCTGGCTGCTTTGCTGGTATCAGTTAACCCCAACATTAACAGCACAGTTCTCTTGTGATTGCTGTGATGTGGAATTAATACAGCATTTGTAAGGGAAGAGTAGAGCTTTTATATATATATATTTTTTTTTTTGTAAAATCACTGTAGCACACATTTCCAAAGCAAACTGTCTATCAAACAGACCAACAATTTACAATGCATGTTGAGCTAAAGCTCTCTGGACTTCCACAAGTTTCCTAAATTTTAGATCTTTTTTATGTGGTGTCAGTTGCTTAATCTGGTAAGATACAGAATGGATGAATCATTCAGGGCTATAAAGCATTAAGAATACACACAGCATTTGTTACTGTGCAGATTATTAAACAGCTTTAACAAATTGTGCAGCAGATTTTGTCCTGCTATCACACAGTGGATCCCAACACAAGTATTGCACTTATTCTACATGGAAGTGTTCCCACACACAGACATCCTATGCATAGACATTTTTCCATAAACAGCTCTCTCCCTCCACACATTTATTAGTCATATACAGCCCTCACACCCATTTCTGCTTTATTCTGTCACTCCCTTCTACCTACACAGCCACCTTCTTGTCCATAGCTTCTACTGCCTCACAAATACATAGCAAGGACTTGGTGAACAGTAGATTTTCAGGAAATAATTTTATCACCTCAGAGCTATAATTAAAAACACCAAATAATTTTTAGGTATAGAGATATTTGTCCAAGAAGGCCAATGGCATCCTGGAATAGCAATAGTGTGGCCAGCAGGACCAGGACAGGGATTGTCCCCCTGGACTTGGCACTGCTGAGGCCACATCTTGAGCCCTGTGTTCAGTTTTGGGCCTTTCACTACAGGAAGGTGCTGGAGCATGTCCAGAGAAGGGCAACAGATCTGGGGAAAGGTCTGGAGCAGCTGAGGGAGCTGGGGGTGTTTACCCTGGAAAAAAGGAAGCTCAGGGGTGACCTTATCACTCTCCACAACCACCAGAAAAGAGGTTGAAGCTGGATTGGTCTCAAGCAACAAGTGACAAGACAAGGGGAAATGACCTCATGTTGTGCCAGGGGAGGTTTAGATTGGATATTAGGACAAACAAAAACCCTTTCTTCATGGAAAGGGTTTTTAACTATTGGAATAGGTTGCCCAGGGAACTGCCTGAGTCACCACCCTGGAGGTATTTAAAAGATGTTGTAGATGTGTAAATTTATGGACAGGGTTTAGTGGTGGGCTGGGCAGTGCTGGGTTAATGGCTGGATTCAATGATCTTAGAGGTCTTATCCAACCTAAAGGATTCTGATTTTAAATTTCTCAAAAGAAGGGACCATTCCCTACTACACACTGGGTTTTTAAGAAACCCACTGTAAATCAGTCTTATGCAAGAAAAACCCACAGTCTTGTGATCAAGACACTAATTTTAACCCAAATATCTATCCTGAAACAAGGAGAATAAATATGAACATAGGTCTGTCAGATTCCCAGGGCAGTTGCCTAACAAAGCTATAGGAGATTTTCTGAGTACAAGGAATACCTTAAACCCTCTGCTGGAAGAGTTCCATTTATATAAAATACTTGCGCAGTTAATGAACCAAACAAAACTGATTTCAGATTTGTATTGAGAAACACATGAGAAACTGAGACATGCAGAATCCAGTTCATAATGTAATAAAAACTTAATCATACAGACCAGAACAGAGTGAGTCAGAAAAATGTGAAAGTGTCTAACCTAAGACTAGATATCTTTTTGTAATACAGACCTTCTTATTTTAGGTGTATATAAAGTCTCCTTCTAGTAAAGGGAATAAAATTCCTTTTGAACAGAGAAAAAATTTGCACCATACCACAAACAAGTCCTCAAACCACTTGCTAATGAGATGAAAGTGAAGTTTTACCCCTACCTCTAAATTTCCCATATATTTTAGGCCAGATTTCTTGCGTGGGTTCAGAAATACTTTTTTTTTTTTTGTTATTGATGTATACATATTTTTTAGAACATTTAAACAAATACTTTCAGTATCACGAGGAAAAGGTAGTAATTTGTTCCTCTCCCCTCCCTTCAGTTCATTATTTTTTCCTCTCCCCGCCCCCCCGCTTCCGTCCATGCTAAAAACAAAGGAAAAAAAAAGAAAAAGGTAAAGAAAAATATATGTTCACTGGAACAAAACCAGGTATTAAGTAATTTTCAAATCCCCCTCGTGACAGAGACACGATCGCGCCCCACGCTGCCCAGGGCCGCCGCGCTCCCCCAGCCGCGGGCCCGGGAGCCTCAGAGCCCCGGGAGCGCCTTCCCTCCCTCTTTGTGCCCAGGGGAAGGGGAGGGAGGCGGCCGCCACAGCGCGGCCCCGGCTCCCCGTGGGATGCGGGGAAGGAGGAGAAGGACAACGGGCGATCCCCCGC
>VXBC01006471.1:531819-547330 GCA_013399945.1 Ploceus nigricollis
GGGGGCGTGAGGGGGCGTGAGGGGGCGGCCGGCGGCCGGGCCGAGGTGCGGGCGCTGTGTCGCGACTCACCCGCCTGACGCGATGCTCCCCGGTGAGGGCGGGCCTCCGCACCCTCTTCCCTCTTCCCTGTTCCCTTCCCCCTCCCCCTCGCGGCGGCGGCGGGGATGACGCACGTCCGGCGCGGTCCGTGCCCAGGGCCCGCCCCCGCAGCCATGCCCGCCGGCGTGTCCTGGCCCACCTACCTGCGGGCGCTGGCGGCCAGCATGCTGGCCATGTTCGCGGGGGCCGAGGTCGTGCACAGGTACTACAGGCCTGACCTTGTAAGTGCTCGGAGGGTCCCGGTAGCTGGTAGCGTGTGTGCGGGATGGAGGGTGTGCCTCGGAAAGGTCTCTGGCCTGGCGGTGGACTGAGATCAGCCTCTACAGAGGCATTGGCCAGGCCGCCGGGATTTCGCTGTGTCCGGTTCTGGGCTCCTCACTACAAGAAAGACAAGGAGCTACCGGAGCGGGTCCAGTGAAGGGTCATTAAGATGATGCAGGGTCTGCAGCGTCTCTTGGGAGAGACGGCTGAGAGGAGATCTCATTAATGCTTATAAATACCTCAGAGTGCAAAGAGGATGGTGCCAGACTGTTTTCAGTGGCACCCAGCGACAGGATGAGGAGCAAAGGCCATAAACTAAACCACAAGAAGTTTCACCTTAATATGAGGAAGAACTTCTTTCTATTGAGGATGGCAGAGCACTGGAACAGTGCCCAGGGAGGTCATGGAGTCTCCCTCTCTGGAGATCACACGTTCATGTGTGATCTGCTCTAGGTGACCCTTCTTGAAAGGGGGCTTGGACTGGATGATCTCCGGAGGTCCCTTCCAACTCTAACAGTTCTGTGATTCTGTGACTCCTCTGGGGAGTCACCTCCCCTCTGGACATAGTACCATGTGTCGAGAAGGGGTCTCTGCTGTGGGAAGCTGGGTTTTGAAAAGAGTGTGCAAAAGTGGCAAGAAGGGGCTGTATTAGATTTAAATAGACTTTATTTCCTCCAGTAATGGCAATGAAGGTGATGAAAAGTTGACATTTAAAGTTATGACAGACAAGGCTGTCAAAATTGCAGTCACAGAACTAAACTCTAAATGAGGCTGTCCACTAGGGATAGTAATGGTTTGGTTTAGCCTCTTGGAGGTCTGACTTGGAAGGTTTCTCTCATCCTCCTGCTCGTGTATAGTTCTTGGGTTATTTAATTCTCTGGGCTAGTTTCAAATGGGAAATAAGTTTTTAAAAATTACCATTGCTTTACCTGTCAGCTCAAAATTCAAGCAATGATGCTTCAGTCATTGATAAATACATTAGAATTTATGTGTTTTAGTAGTCTCTACTGTAGCCTTCATTACAGGCAAATCGACATATATATTCAGAGTGGTCAAATGATCTATATCTCTTAAGTAGCATGAATTTTGAGGAGGTGCAGTTCTTGAAATGTCATGTTACTGGTACCTTTTTAAAATTTTATCTCCGGTTTCAGTGCCTTTTCTAAGTCAGGGCAGTAGAAGCAGTGAAACATTTTCTTCTATCACAAAGAGTATGTGTGGAAACTTCAACTGTGCTAGAACATCTCTACCAAACTCACATTAATGGCAAAAAGAAGCTTTGCTCCTTGAAAACAAACTGTCTGTTCTTACTTTCATCTCGAGGTTTTTTTTTTCAAATTGTATTTTGCTACTTTAAAATAAGTCAAATTACAAAAAGATAATAATTCTTAAGGTGTTTTGCATGTAGGAATTATATTCTGCTCAGAAAAGAGGGTGGTAAAATCACAGTTTAGCCGTCATGCTCTTCCAGAGTAAGCTCATTTACTGTTTTGGGAGTTTAGTTTTTCCTCTGTCACAACACTGATGTCTTTCTCTGTTTTTAATAGAGCATACCTGAAATACCTCCTAAGCCTGGAGAACTGAGAACAGAGCTGTTGGGTCTAAAAGAAAGATCAAACGAAGTTCAGACTTCACAGCAGTGACCAGAGTTTATTTTCGTTGTGAAAACTAGAACTGATAAAATATTTATCCAACTGTTTAAGTTGCAGAACTACATATGTGAAATACTGTGCTCCTGTAATGTGTCTTTGCTTTCCTTTAAGCAGAGTTGCAGGCAGCATTAAAAATAAACATACAGTGAATGCTGTTGGTAAAAGTCCCATCAGTTGTGTGCCAAAATGCTTGTGAGTTCTTAAATCTGGATTACATTTTAAGTATCCTTCAGAATAAGGCATCAAACCATGACACAGATGTATCACTGACAGGAAATCTGCTTTGGTCCACTGTAAGGCTGGAATCTTACAGTTTGGCCATCTCAGTTAAAATGGGACAAATATGTAAAGATTGCACTGAAATCAGATTTGTTTGTGCTCCATTTGGACATCTTCATCTGTCTCTGGCTGCTTTTGATAGCTGTAAATGTGCAAAACTCTGAAATAAAAAGTGCAGGTTTACCTTTCAGTCTGGAAATAGAATCACCACAACACTCTCGCACCAGGAACTTGAAGATTCAGTCACCATCCTGTGAAGGTGGCTCAACAACCCAGTTTTGAATGGTACAGTATAGAGCTTGGGAAGGTTGGGATTATTTTACTTGAGAAAGATGCCAGGACAAAGCACAGGCTTCATCCTCAGTTGTCACTTAAGCTGAACTTGTGAAAACACAGTCTGACACATTACCCAGTAAGGAAACAAAAAGCTCCCTAATTCCTCCTGCCAAAGTACTTGGAAGCCTTGTAAGAGCAGAGGGATCCAGAACTGATCACAGTAAGTGCTACATTTACATCAGTTCTAGCTATTAAGCTATTATTTTTTTTATGCCTATGTAAGCTGGAGTGGTTTTCCTAGGAGGAAAGGTTTATAGTTCTTATGCATGTGTATGTGTCTGCTCTCACCAAGTTTTACAGCTGTTGGTGGGATGAGCTCTTCTCCTGCTGTTGTGTGCCCATGTGTGCACTTTTTATATAACTAGATCACATCCTCTCTCTCAGGCACCTTTGTTAATGACAGCAGGCAGTGAGAGAGAGACTCTGGTAAAGCACAGATGTTAAGCCCAAACAAAATCGACAATGAAAAAATCTTAATAGATCGAATTCTGGTGAAAAGACTTTTTCCTTTACTGCACCTAAACAAAGCTGAGATTGGCAACTTTCTACTTCAGCAGAAGATGATGTTTATTGAAGAGAAAATGGGACAGTTCAGCAGTATTTTGTTTCTGTTCTAACTGGGGCATGAACAGCAGTTTTTTGATGATCCCTTTAACAAGCTAGCATTCACCAGCCCTTGCACTGTTACTCTCACTTTGTCAGATTATCACCTCTTATGTTGTTGATTTCTGACATGAAAGATGCATTTCTCTCTATTTTCTAAAGGTTTTTCAGATCTAAGGGCTGCAGAGGGACGCTTCTAATTAGGCTTGGATTTCTAAGTGTATCCTGCTGCTACGGGAAACTGAGCAACAGGGAGCTCTGCCTTTTCTAGCACTGAGGGAAATGTCCTCATTAGTGCCCATCTAGGAATAGCAAAGATGACAGTGCACCAAGTTTTAACAGCAGAGGTGACAACCCCAGAATCAGCAAAACTGCAGCACTGAAAGAAACAGTGCTGACTGAGAGACACTTCCACTACTGACACCATTTTGCTTCAGAGCTGACAAAAAAAAAAAGGTAAACTTAAAACTGCATTTTGTGCTTATTAATAGCAAACACTTGTCACAGCAGGGTGTAGAGAAAGCAGCTGGACCACAGCTATGTTGCACATGATACTCTGAGCTGAAGTGTATGAAGAAGCAGAAAGCATAACTCTCAAGTATGCTCTTTATTATTTCTGAAATTTAATCAGTTGTGGCACCCTCCCACCAACCAAAGCAGTGAGAACTTCAGCGATACAACAGAACTAAGTTTGCTTAAATCTACAAGTAACTTATGGGTTAAGAGTACTGGAGGAGGCCACCTTTCGTTTGTTAGGCAAACAAACTTAACTTCTGAACCATGCAGGAGGTGGGAGCAACCTTTGCTACTCAGAGGTCAAATAGAGAGGTGTGGATAGTAATGATACATTTCTGAATGATACAGTTCTGAGTGTATCACTGAAAATAAGTGATACTTCAGGAGGTTGACTGCTACAGAGCACAAAGTTTCACTGCTGTAGTAAGGGGATATGCCATTTCTGCCCTGATCAGTAACTTAGTGCCAAAGGCTGCTTCTAAAGCTGACAGTGCCGGCTGCTGAGACTCACCTTAGACCACTCAGCCTGGGCCAGTAACAAAAGGCTCTTCTCTAGGATACCACTGCAGTGAGCAGAAACCAGAGCCCTCCCAAACCCCCTCAAGAACCCCCCAACTAAGCTTCCTTTTCTTGACATCTCAAATTTCAATCCAACTCTAAAACCCTAACACAACAATCACGCTCATACATGGCAAAATTTGGGCAACATAGAAGCCTAGTAAATGGAAAGCAAGTTCTTCAGGTCAGTGTTAAGTGCCCTCACCTAATAAGAAAGCAAGCTTATTTTGCTTCAGACTGCAGAAACTTAACTTCAGAGAAGTTCTGTTAACAAAACAGAAAAGATTGGTTCTTAAGTAGAATCACTGTGCAGAAGCACCACTCATATGTCCTTCTTCCACAGGGGAAGGCAAAAAAAAAAAAAAAAAAAAAAACCCAAGTCCTCATTGTAAACATTTTCTACCAAGTCTGTGAAGATGCTTTCAAATAGAGACACTAGTGAGAAAATGTAGTGCTTCATCCAACCACTGCATAAAGGTAACATAATGAATGGAAGCTCAACATGTCTAAAACTAACCAGGTTTAGCTTCAGTCACATTAACTATCTACAGTGCTTTGCCATAAGAGACCTAGAACAAGAGTGAAACATTTAGGAGTAACAGCATTAATATATGAAAAGAACTTTCACCTTTAAAAAAACCTGTAGAAAACAGAACTGCTGTAGCTACATAAGTCAAAGGCAGGGTTTCCAAGTGCCATGGAGGATGGTACCAGCCCACAGGTAGTAAGACAGTTCGGGTGGTAGTTGTCTATATAGTTAGTGAAAGGAAATGTTTTTTTCTCCCTCATCTGTAAAGCTTCTGCTGCTTCTCCTATGGAGTCAAGTCACAGGGTCTAGCACAAGATGTTGGATTCACTTCCAATGCCATTTTTAAACACCCCATCTCCTTTTTCTCAGGCTTGCAGGAGATACCTAACTCAGTCTTCTTTCAATAAGCAAGTTCAGTATGGCTCTCAGCTACCAGGTGTATTTGGCTAAGCAGCACAGCAGGTTTGTAAATATAAATCCCAGCCACAGGCAGATGCTACACATAGGTGTGGCTGTGTCAGCATGGGAAGGCCCAAGGATTGCCAACAAAGAGCCTGTTTGCACAGTGGACCTGAACACCCAGGACCATACCATCATTTCTTTCTGCCAGCCCACAAGATGAGCTTGCTATGTATAAATTTAGAGTTGGTGGTGTTTGGGAACATTTTATTTTGTACATGACAAGATTTTACACCAAGTCAGTTAAATAATACAAATTTACATTCATGAGGAATGTTTTTAGAAAAGTGAACTTAAAAAAAAAACCTCCTTTACCCTTAAAACCCCATACCATCCCTCAACATTTTACAGTGGAAAAAACCAAAACAATCTAATTCACATTCCCTCTTAACCCCCCAATGCAGGACAGTAGTTGAGTGCAGTTTACAGTTCATCTTTCACATCTGTGGATTCCTGTGAAGACAAAAAGAGCATCAGAATATTACTTTTGGAGAGTGGAAAAAGGTTACAAGAACAGTCACCGAAGAACAGAAATTTGTATTACTGTCATTGCACAGTATTACACTGCTGCGCAAATATAACAGCAGTAGCATCAAAATTAAGTAGGTATAGTACAAAAAATCCCATTTCTCAAATTTATTCTTACCTAATCTGACATTTAACAGTAAGAAATTACATTGCAATGAGCTATATGTAACAAGTAGTCACAGGATATCATCTTGCAGGTCTCTTCCAAAAGCAACCCAAGAAAGCAGGCCCAGCTGGGACCTCACAACTACTTTACAAGTTAGTATTATCAAGAAGCTATGGTATTAGAAGAGTTCAGCATATCCATCAAGAAAATTAAAACTGCAGACATGAGCTAAGTGAAGGCTGACTTCACATGACAGGTGAACTGTTCAGAAGCAATGGTGTTGTCTAGAGTGTTGTTCCAAGCATGTATTGTAAGCATTTAAAATTACACAATTACAAGTAGTTGTTCATGTTTTTGCCCACAAGCTGTGAAAATACCATGGATAATTACCTTCACTAGACGATTTGCTGCCATTTTCTTGCCACAGGCACTGCTGCAATCTCTAAAGCTTAATTCAGCTCCAGCTTTGAACATACCTCAGTGTCATCTTTTCACAATACAGTTTAATAATAAATTTGTACTGCAGTTGTTTCCCCCCTCCAAGAAAAGCCTGGAACACCTGACACTAAAATCTAGTGTCATGAAAGGCAAAGTGAACTTTATTGCCAGGTAGCACCCACAGATGAAGTTGCACATAAATATTGACAAGAAAGCATCAAACTTGAGACGCTACCTTCTGTGTTTCACTGTCCTCAGCATCAGCATCCACTTCCTCTTCATCCTGCTCTGCCTCCTCAGCTGCATCTTCAGGCTCTTCAGGTTCCTCATCCACCTGTACACAAAGGTCACAAGCAATTTGCTTTACTTGCTTAGGTTGTTTAACTAGTTGTGCACTAGCAAGATACAGGCTATGGAAGTATTCACTATTATTTCCCAACATTTGCCACCAGCTACCCGAAGGAAAAAGTAAAATCTGTTTATCACTAATCCACTCCAGCAAAACAGCCAGCAGAAGTTCTTGCACAGCGTTATGAGAACCCGTATTACTTGTACCCTCTTAGGAATTTCTCCATTAGGGAGACAGGGGCCAAAGGCCTGTGTGCCCAGTTTACTCCTGTAGAGCCAGCACTTAATTAAGGACAGGAATATACTTGAGAAGCATAATGAAACAGCTGAATCTCAAGCAACTACAAAGAAGAGCAAGGAAGACAAAACATGAGTATTAAGTACAGACTCATGGCTGGACTTTTGGTGGCTCACTTAAGTGCAGGAAGTTGGATACATTTCATTGTATGCACATGAATGAAGCAACTGTGCTTTTTAAGATGGAGCAACAGTAGGTCAATTATCAGTCCAAGTGGAAGACAAACTAACCTTTGCATCCAGGTCAATGTTTAAACTCAAACGAAGCATCCTTTCTATTCTGTCTCCGTATTCCTTAGTGTCTGGCAACATATATCCTGATCTCAGAGTTGCAGTTTCAAACAATACCACTGCAAGATCTGAAACAGTTTTGTCATCTTCATTTTCCTAACATGGAAGAACACCAGAAAATCAAGAGAGACCTGTTAAAGCAGGTTGTATGCAGCCAAGTCAGTCAATGTTTCACTACTGTTATTTATTTACCTTGACTCTCCTCAGCATGTCCTTGATCAGTGGATGCCTGGGGTTAATTTCAAATGTCTTCTTTTGGCTGGCATAGTAACTAAAAAGAGAAATTACAGCACTAAGTTTCAAAGTACAGGACCCAATGATATCTTTAAATCTACATACACTGGTTACAGTCACAGTAACAAGTGTAATCCCCCCTCCTACTATTACTGGTGCAACTATAAAAAGCATTCAAGTTACTAAGTTCATCTTCTCTTGCCAACAAATGGCAGATACCAAAAGCCACTGATGAGTCTTACTCACCAGGCAGTTTTACATATTGGGCTTGAAAAGAACAATTTAAGGCTATAATGGAGACTAACTTGGTTGTAAAATGACCTTAAACCACCCAGGATCATCTGAAGCAGGTGGAAGCTTGTTATGGGCACATCAAGCAAGGGAGGCTGTCTGCATTTCATGTCTGCTGCTACATAACTGGAAGCTTACTTTGTAGATATATCCTTCCCGGTCTGGTAAGCTTGAGCCTTCATGATTCTTTCCATGTTACCCGACCATCCATACTGACTAGCCACAAGAGCACATGGAGATTGGGTTAAACGTTGAGATAGCACAGCTTTCTCAATCTGTAGGGAAAAAAAAACCCCAAAACACCCTAATGTTAGTTCACAGAGCTAATAGCTTATACTTAATAAAGTAAATAACTCTGCACTTCCCTGTCAATTCAAGAATCTCTGAAAAATGTCTAAGGTGACGTTCTAACTCATTATCTTCCTGAATAAAGATGTTATCCATAAAGGTTCACCCATGAACACAGAGACGCTACTGTCAAGTCTGTGCTCAAATAATCTGCAAGGTATGTTGTAGCAAGTATGACAAAAATAATCGCTACATACAACACAATATTTTACCTTGTCTTTGAGAGCTTTGTCTTTCATCCAGTTTAAGAGGGGCTCAAATTCCTTTTCCAAGGCTTCCCGACTCTCTTTAGATTTTTCACTTTCTTCAAACTTAACTCCTTCTTTTGCTACATTCTGAAACCTCTTGCCATCGAACTCTGGCAAAGCCTGAATACAGTATTCATCTACAGGTTCAGTCAGATAGATCACTTCATAGCCCTTTTTCAGCAAACGCTCAACAAATGGTGACGACTCAGCCTAGGAAGAAAACATTTAAGATATCAGTTTAATTGCATTTGTAGCAGCAGCTACCAAAACCTGTACAGCTATCTGGCTAATAAAACTGAACTGCATAAGCATGGAGTCTCCACATTTACAGTAAATCCACAATTCACAACATTTATGGTACTAAAATTACAAGCTATAGTATACTGTACTCCTTCCCTCTTTCTTTCATTCTCACATACCTCCTTTCTGCTGGCACCAGCCATGAAATAGATTTTGTCTTGCTTCTCTTTCATTCTTTCCACATACTGATCAAGGCTGGTGAGGTTACTTTCATGATGAGAAGACTGGAAGCGCAGAAGTTTAGCGAGCCGGGTACGATTGGAGTGATCCTCAATAACACCAAGCTTCACATTAGTACCAAACTCTTTCCAGAATGTGTCGTTGTATTTTTCCTCTGCAATTTTCTTGATCATATCAAGAGTTTTGCGAACAAGTTTCTTTCTGATCACCTAAAAAAAAGCAGCAATACTGAGTTACAACAATAAGTATTTTGAATAGCCTTCAATGCAACCACATTTCAATACAAATTCCACTTTGTATCCCTGATCTGAAGTAGACAATCTCGAAACAGCAATAACAGTTTCTTTTACATTAATTTCAGAGTTATGTAACAAAATTCATCAAGCGATTAAGTCTCCTAAACCTTGCTGCTGTTGTGTGCTTACAATAAAGGAATTTAAAACCAATTAGCTTACCTTTAACAATTTATGCTGCTGAAGTGTTTCACGGGATACATTCAAAGGAAGATCATCAGAATCCACCTAATTAAGAAACAAAGTTTTAAGTATATCTGGCAGTATTTGAAGCTAAAAAATGAATTAAATGAAAGTAATATTTATAATACTTACAACACCCTTAACGAAGTTAAGATACTTGGGCATCATGTCATGGAAGTCATCAGTGATGAACACTCTTCGAACGTACAGCTGAATTACAAGAGCAGAGAGCACCCACGTTACTTTAGGTTTTTTTTTTCCTTTCCACAAAACCATACTCACACACTTTTCTGTCCTACCTTAATGAAATCACTTTTTTTGGATCCATATTCATCAAACAGTCCACGTGGAGCAGAATTAGGAACAAACAAGATGGATTTGAAAGTCACTTCCCCTTCAGCAGTGAAGTGGATGTATGCCATTGGGTCGTCATGTTCCTGTGAAGAGAGAACACTTTCAATTGACATGGGGAAAATACCAGTGAGTTAATACATTTCCAATAATAAAACAAGTTTGGCAAATAAGTGCAATTATTTTACAATTAATCCACATAGCCATGCTTTGCTAGAGTCTATGGTGAAAACAGAAGTTTAAGTTACAAGAACAGAGTTACTTATGTAAAAATAACTTTCCTAAGTAACCTTCCTGGAGACCTCCCAAGTTGTGCTGGATTTTAACAAGCCAGTCACTAAAAAGTTATCAAGCGGGCAACAACCAATAGAGTTAGCATCACACCACAGTTAAGATACTCTCGAGTAGCACATTACTCTGTATTGATACAAAGACAACACTTCTAGGAAACTCTGTCTCCCTCTTTCTTCCACCATGTGCAACAAACACGACAACCCTCAGACCAAATTCAAATTTCCCTGTAACATTTAAACACTTCAGTAAGCTCCACGTGAGCTGCAACATAATACCTTCCAAATCTAGACTGATCAACACTTGGATGGCAATACCTTCTCTCTGGAAAAAAGATTAATTCCTGACTGAGATGTTATACCTTCCAGGCTCTCTGCAGTTCCATCTACTGATAACAATTAATTCTTCTGAAATAGCCCATCCTATAAGCACTCAGTTTTATTTACATAGCAAGAGATATTATAGCAAGCCTCTTGCTTTGGAATTATCTTGAGGCCCAGAGCTTACCTTGGAAAAGGTTTTGTAAAAAGCTTTGTATTCATCTTCTTCAACTTCTTTAGATGGTCTCTGCCAGATTGGTTTTATGTCATTCATGAGCTCCCAATCCCAGACAGTCTTTTCAACCTAGGTAAATAAACACAATAGTATAAAAAACACTCATTCTTTACTTCAGGTTAGGCCAATTAAAGGCGCTCCACTGAAGCCAAAACATAAAATAGCATGTAAAAATCGCAAACATGCTCTCATTTACAAAATTATGCAACGATCTCGACATTTTAAGTATACACACTAGTGCAACACATGGGAACAAAACTTTAGTCTATACTGTAGTGTGTTCCACGTACATTTAATACATTTACTAAGCACCAGTATTTCTGTTCTAATGCCACTCTGGAAAAATCTTCCCAGCAGAGTATATTAAATTTAAACTCGTCAACAGTGTCAGATTACAGAATTCCGCTACCATTTCAAGTGGTTCATGCAAGTACTTATAATTAGCTGTGACCACAGCTTCACAAGGCTACTGCCAATCATCTGCCTAACTTCTACCTAGTCTGTTTCATTTAAAATCTTCTCCCTTAGCATCTCACTTTAAACGGATTTGCTTCTTGAAAGCACGCACTACTGAAATGCACCTCTGCAAGACTACCTAGGAAAATTGCTATCTGACATGAGTTACAGGACCCCAAGGCTAACAGAGCTTGCCTTCTTAGTTTTTGGTTTCTTTTCTTCCTCCTCTTCTTCAACTGCTGCTTCATCATCCGTTTCTTCTTCTTTCTCCTTTGCTTCCTCCTCTTCAATGGGTTCTTCAACAGTCTCTGTCTAAAGAGACAACCACAGGTAGGGATTTGAACACCTAGACTTCCTACCAGGTATGTTGTAGCATTCACTCAAGCAGTTAAATCTTTCACAGCACTAGCCTGACTTCTGCTATTTGTCTGTTGCAAACTTCTCTATGGGTAGTATTTTTCAGTTACTTTTTCATTAATAAATACTTTCCTTCAATACACTGGGAGATCACCACACAAGTTTTTTAACACTTTACACATAACGCTTATCAGAGACTTGGTGGATTTTAAGTTGGTGCTACACCAATAAAACATCACAAACAGGCCTAAAATCTAAGACATTGCCCTGTTTCTTTTAGAAGGGTATCTAGCCACGGCTCTGCTTGAAAACTTAACAGACCTTCCATCTTCCAAAGCCAGTGGAACAAAGATCCTTATTAGTAATTAGCAGTGTTTTTTCTTTGGTAAAGTTCTTTGAATCAGAATAAAACCAAGCTCCTTGAAAGTTTGTGATTTTAGCAACAGACCAGCATTTGGAAAAAAAATAGCTGGTAAAATAGTAGCCAAAAGAGTCAGGAACAGAAGAATTCTAGAAATTAGACAAGAGGCAGCTCTATGGCAGGCCCTCAGCCTTCATGAAAGATCTGGCCAGACAGCTCTCATAACCAAAACTTATACTGGACAACACTCAGTTAAATACACTTACCTTGCTGCTCCACACATATATGGGGAAGTTTATGAACTGGGAGTATTTCTTCACTAGATTTTTAACAGTGTCCAGCTCAAGGTAATCAGATGCTTCCTCCTTCAAGACAAGGCTAAAGGGAAAAAAAAGACAAAACCAAAACCAAACCTTTTTAAGTGCTGGACAAGTATTTGACAGTTTTATAGCTGTATATATAGAATATACATTTCTTATGCCTCAGACGAACTGAGCCAGAGCATGGTGCTAATAACCAAGAGTGAGCGTTGATCCACATATGGGATCATTCACTTAAGAGCTGGACTTGATGATCCTTGTGGGTCCCACCTCAGAAAAGCCTATGATTTTTGCTGCAGCTGTAGCAATTCAGATTTATGCACGTGAGCCTTCTTTATTAGTTCAGCTCCAAGTATCTCTTAAAAAATACAATTCTTACTCAACCAGCAATTGTTTTCACTGGCTGAGGCAGAATACAATATTCGAAAGTTTAAACAAAAACATCAAATCATATTGATACTTATCAGGATCTTGATGCACCCTCATGGGCTTTACTTCAAACTAGAGCACCAAGATCAACTTTTTCACACTGACTGCCTCCTCCAGCACTGCTCAGCAATAACCAAAACATCCCTGATTTACCTTCTCATGAAAGCAATGAGAATAGGACTAGCAAACTACCTCCAGTTTGAAATTTGCATCAGACCAGCCTCACTGATATATAAACAGCAGCCAGATTCCAAGCAAAGCCCTACAGCCCCTGTATAGGTTTTGCCAGGCCAGAATTGTGTTGAGTGACTGCATGAGCCTGAAGGCAGCTGAACTGTCTGGAATTACTCGCTTACAGTTGTCAAGACATTTGTAGTTTTGTTAGCTCATCTAACAGAACATGAACTACATTTCTTTTTGGATGCAGTTTGTATTTTGCATATTTCTATTAAACTGAATAAAGCTGTATTACAAGAAGTAAATCAGTCACAAAGCTAAAGTCACTCACATATTCCAATAAGCAAATTGTACCCACACAACCTTTTTTTATTTTAAGACTAAAGAAACTTAATACTTACGTTATGGTTGTGCCACGTCCTAAGGTGTTCCCTCTTGGGTCACTGATCACAGAGAATTCATTTGAATCTGACTCCCAAATATGCTGAGTATCATTGTTGTGTTTTGATGTGACAATAACTCTGTCTGCTACTAAGAAAGCAGAATAAAAGCCAACACCAAACTGGCCAATTAACTCAGATGTTGACTGGCTATCATCCTGCATTTCAGTCATCTTGTTTAAGAATTCACTTGTACCAGACTTTGCAATGGTACCCAAGTTTTTAACTAACTCCTCCTTTGTCATGCCAATACCCGTGTCTGTAACATGAAGCATGTTCTTCTCTTTATCACACTGAAAAAAATAAAGACAAAAATGCAGACTGACTTCATTGTGAGTCTTAATGCACACCAAAGAAAAGTGGTACATAGTAGCTATTCAAATTCAAACATACCTAGCAATAATAAACTGAATCTGCAGTAACTACAGAAATGAGGAAAACCTTTCTTCAAAGTAGTCCAATACTTCAGTTACTCTTTATAAAACCAGAAACATATTTTTACCATTAAAAGAGAAGTAGTCTTTGACAGAGTTAATTGCAAGGGTCCTCATGTGGTCCTAGTTTGTATTTGCATCAGTATTAAACCAGAAATAGGAATTTAATGATGCAGTGTATTTTTACATTCCTCTACCACTTCTTTGAAAGATATGTTTGCATCTAATCCTCCTTACCTTGATTTTGACTGTAAGTTCCTCGTTGCCAGCAAGAGCATTTTCATCAGTTAATGATATCAACCGTATCTTATCTAAAGCATCTGACGCATTTGAAATAAGTTCCCGCAGGAAAATCTGAAATAGAAACCAGCAGTCAGGAATGCCAGGAGAGAAACAGACAGACACTTCCCAAACTTCTAATGTGATATGCAGATAAAGGCACTAACCTCTTTATTTTTGTATAAAGAATTGATAATTAGCTTCATCATTCTGTTCACTTCTGCTTGAAATGCAAACTTCTCAGATTTTTCTCTGATTTCTTTGATCTGGGATGCATTTAGGCCATCTAGTTGGATAGCTTCTTCCTCTCTGTTAGGACAGTGAAAAACCTGTCAAGGAGTCTTGTCCACAAACAGCAAGACTAATTTAATTTTATCACAACGCAGCAGCAATAACACTTAATGACTGATGCAGCACAAAATTACATGATCACACGAGTCAAGTGCAAGAGCAGCAGTCCTCAACTACATTAATATAATCCAAAAACTTGAGTGAAAATTCATGCTTGCAAGTGAGACTTTTTAAAAAAAAAACCCAGGCTATAATGCAGGTAGTCTTAAAGCTACTGCAATCCTCAAGATGTGGTGCACCTCACAGGGGTGAGGCATTTCATAGGCATAGAGCTATTTCATCCACAGGGACTAAACTGACACCATTTATGACATGCACGAGTAAACCCAAATTAACAGTTACCAATATTCGATAAAAACAAGTTGAACTTTCCTGAATCCAAGTTCTGAAACCCATTTTTATTTAGAAAGAAACAGTCTTCTACAGGAATGTTTTATTTCCCCCAGCTGACTGGATCTCTCTTTTGCTCCCCCCTTACTTCCGAGGTACTACTGGTGCTCAAACTGACCCTGCCAAAAGCACAGCGCCCCAGGTACCAACCTCTGAACGACTTCATCATCCGTTCGAGACCCTTCTCTGCTTTTGCCCAAGTCATCTTCCACGGTCCCATCTACATCCACCTCATCGGCTCTGACCGACACTGGGAAAACAAGGAAAGCAGCGCTCTGAGCCCGATCCCCGCACTGCCCAACTTCTTCGCTTACCCCTCCCCACGCCTTCAGGCTCAGCGCTACCCCACGAGCCCCCTCCCCAGGGAGTTCAGCCCAACCGGAGACACGGGAGATGGGCAGGGGGAGGCCCCCTCCCACCCTNCCCCAGGGTGGGGGGGGCCGCGCCACTCGGCCCAATAGCAGCGCACCACGCCAAACACGCAGCCAATGGAGAGCTTCGGAAGGCGGGGCCTGCAGCCGTCGCCGCCAATCGTGACTTTCCATGTGCGGTTTCCTGCGGTCGGAGCGTGGCCGGCGCCCATTGGCGGGCGGAGCAGCACTCGGCCAATGGCGTGCGCGGGGGGGCGTGGCCAGCGCGACCCCGCGCGGCGCTGCAATGAATGATGCGCGGTGTTTAACGGCGGCACCACGTGGGGCGCGGCCGCGGGAGCGACAGGGACATCTCCGCACGGAACACCGGCTCCGACCGCTTCCGGGGACACCCGGGATGCTCATCGGGGAGACGAGGTGCTATGGCAACAGGCACTTCCGGTCTCCGCGGCACTCCCGAGTTCCGAGAAGAGCGAAAAGTCATGATTAGAGCCATAACGAGCTGGGCCGAGCGGCGGGAGCAGCGCCAGGCCTGGGCCGCCTAGCCGCCGGCAGGGGCACGGAGGGGCTG
>VXBC01006471.1:561734-576867 GCA_013399945.1 Ploceus nigricollis
ACAATGGGTTATGTAGATCTCCTTGAAATAAGAACAAGTTGTATTCAATGTTTACTGTACTGGAAAAAGAATATGTTCCTTTTGTTGTTAAAAGTTTCTGAGCACATCAGGACTTCTCTGTGTGGAGTTGTAACCAGTTCACTGTGGCAGTGGTCTGGTTCTTCATCCAAGCATCATCTAATTTTTTTTTCTCCAAGTACAATAGATATGGCTCAAATTCTTAGACTGTCAGTGTCTACAGCTATCCGTGGCTAGTGCTTCACTGCTTCACAGGGACATGAGGGCCTCAAAACAGCAGTAGAACGTCTGTGTATTTTACTTGCAGCTTGTGTTTTGAGCTTATTTTGTTACAGATGTAAGCAGGTGTATATATAGTACTTCGGAAGTGCAAGCGGGCTGGAGAAGTAAATACTTGCTGTTGATGCGATGCTTGTGGTGAAAGAACCCCAGGCAGCTCCGAGCACAGAAGAGACCTGAGGAGCAGCAGAGCCATGAGGTCGGGGTATGCTCCCCGGGCAGCTCCCCTTGACCTTTCTCAGCAGCGCAGATTAAACGCTGCCGGCGGTGACGGTGCATGGAGGGATGGTGCTTTCCCTCCTCGGGACGGCAGATGGGAGACGCGGGGCCCGGCCACACCGGCTGAGCCCGCGGGGCCGCACCGGCTGCGCTCCGCTCCTCCCTCGGGCGCCGCTTCTGGCGCAGCTGAGCCCGGCCAGCGCAGGGTGCCCGGCCAAGCCCTGCCTCCGTCCGCTACCTGCGGGGCTGGGCCCGCCTCCCAGCCCGGGGCTNTGTGGGGGAGCGGGAAGGGTCCGGGGGCCGAGGCGCGGGTCCGTCCCGCAGCGGCTCCCGCGTCCGTGTGCTCCGCGGTGCCGTGGTGTGCCCAGGGCCGGAGCGGCAGCGCGGGGGGAGCCTCACGAGGTGGGTCCGGGGGCCGGACAGCGGGACACGGGCTGTGGGGGCGGCTGCTCCTTCGTCCTCCCCTCGGAGGGGGGCTGAGCCCCTCACGCCATCGCCCGTCCGCGGCTGTTCGGAGCGCCTTTGGTACAGCGCAGCTTGGGCAGGTTTTGGAGGTGTGTTACGTGTAGAAAAACAAATGTAGAAAGAAAATCGAGAAGTTGGCCATGTCATCTCATTGATGACTTATATGTATATATACACAGCACAACTTTTCTGAAATAGGCTGCTCTTCCAAAAAGTTAAAATGCTGTGAAGTTTTGGATGACTCTTTTCATTTTGTGTACGGTTGCATCATAACACTGTGTGAGGCATTATAAAATGTTCACGGTACATACATGACCTTGGGAAGCTCTATTCTTCATCCCAGCCAGGCAAAAAGCTAGGGGAGAAACGCTTGCTTCTGCCCTTGCTCCGATGGGAAGAGAATTACCAAGATAATAATTGCTTGAAGATGTGGTCTTTTTGGAGAGCTGAAAGAAAAAGAGCCAGAGTATGTTCTATAACGCTGTGGGGGAGAGCATGTCCTGTAGTGGCAATGGATAGTGCTTTAGCTTGCATATTCTGCCTATAAAGAAAGAAATTATTGTGTTTTCCTGCACTTAGGAGTCTTGAATGTGAACTGGGACTTCACAGCACTGGGTGCAAGCAAAGCATTTGTGAATGTAAAATAGCGTCAGCATTTCAGAAGTGAAATTAAAAGCCATGTTTGCGATCTCAAGAGAGGTCTCTGGGCTTTGGAGGGTGAGATAAGGGATAGGAAGAAGGGAAGTGTGTTTTATTTTGAATCTATTTTTTCTTTTCCTGTTTTTGGAATTTCTCTTGTTCTAAACCACAGCCGTACGATACTTAAGAGCTGAGGTAGGGTAATGTTGTGAGAAAATAAGTTGGTCAGTGGGTGTGAGTTGGTGAAAGATGAGACAACTGCTTCTAGAATATTTCAGGCTATTATATTACGACTAAGTCACCCACTGGCTTCAAGTATATGATATTTCAATTAGTTATGGTGTTGAGATGACAAGGCTACAAGGGTCTCCTGTTTTTTGATGCAAGGTTTATAGCACTTGTGATGCTGTCTGCTGGCCAGAATGTCTAATATCTACCAATTGTTTATACTGTCTGTTTTCAGACAGCTACCAGTCAAGCTAGTTTTCAGCTGAAGTATCTTTATATATAGCTACATAAATATCTTTATTTTTTAAAACAAGTGTTGACTCACCAAGCTGCACAATTGACATTTAAAAAAATACTTTGTAATACAGAAACGGGTGTTGTAATGTGATTTTGGAAGTTGATTAAAAACTGTGCTTACGACTTCAAGTTAACTGAATGCTCCATGGCCCTTTCTACAGAGTAGGAATATTTGCCTTAATTGTAGCATGTCAAATTGCATTTGGTTTGATTGCTGGGCTTTATTTGAAGTTTGGAATTAAACTCAGTGAATTTGCTTTCCCCTCCTCTCTTAAAAATTAAAAGACTTGGGTGTCTGCATCTGAAGTCCACACACCTACCTGCCTTGTTGAGATGTTTTCAATGGTGGAGCATGTAGGGATCTGTCCTCAGAGCTGAAGGTTTTGAGAGAAGCTTGGTCAATTCCTTTTAAACCTGTATGGAAAGTAATCAAACAAAGCATATTCCCTTTAAACTCACCTTTCAAGCACAGATTTAAGATGAATGTTCCCTGTTTTTTGCCACTGGTAGGGAAGTCTGGAGTGTAAAGACAGTACATGAGAAAGGAAGGAAGGAAAACATGCTCATGTTTTATGCTGCCAGGAGAGTAGCGTTTAACCTCCTAATGTTGCTCTTTCAAGTTTTGTAAACAAGAAATATAAACACTCTCAATGTTTAGTACTGGCATTGGCGTTGGTCCTAAAGTTACTCATTATATCACGGTTTTAATTTCTCAGTCAGTATACTTTTTCCATCAAATATCAACAGAAACATACCCTTAAAAATGGAAGTGATTTGCACACTCTCTGTGTGTGTGTATAAAATAAGCAGAATGTTTTTGGTTTTCTGATTCTCTAGGAGGTTAATAAACATAACAATGTGTATGTAATAGTTGTTATGTACACAGTCACATATAGTTTATTTGTATAAGCTGAAATTGATTAATGTGATAACCTTGAAATGGTGAAGCAAAAATTAAAGCAATATCAAATTAGAACAATGTCAGTTCTGCTTCAGGGGCAGGAGCTGGACCAAGTAATGGGAGGAGAAGACAAGGCTCCTAGACTAGTAGTAATAATAATATAATAATATTCTTCAATTCCAAATTCATTTTCAAAAACATTAATAAATGTGTTGATGGAGTTAGCAAAAAATTATGTCTGGTGTTCTCTGATAAGCAAGATACCAAAATGCATTTTTTTCTTCAAACTTGGACTGCAGAGAAAAGTGTACTTGGAATAAAAACTACAGATCACTAAGACAAGTTAGGGACAGCATGTTCAATAGCATCATATTGTTAAGGATTAGCTGGTTAGTGTGAATTAGTTTGATAGTTTCCATCATCATTTATCTCTATTTAGCAATTGCTAATTGATTTCTATGTCTTTACTTAAATAAAGCTACAAGGCTGGTATAACTTTTTTTCCTCTCCCCTGTTCACAGAGTTGGTTCCTTCAATTATGAGTAACATGCTGAATCCAGATGCTATTTTTTCAAACAATGAAATGAGCCTGTCAGACATTGAAATTTATGGGTTTGATTATGACTACACCTTGGTGTTTTATTCTAAACATCTGCACACGCTCATATTCAATGCTGCTCGAGATCTTCTTATTAATGAGCATCGGGTAAGTAAAATTAATGGAATAACAATACATTTATGAATAAAGGGATAATAAATAATTTTTGACTGAGAGGCATCTTTTCCTGCCTCAGTCCTAGCTTGGCTCCCTTGTAGCACATTTTGTACAACAGCTACATATGCACAACAGAAGCCCTGTTTTATTCTCAGCTGCAGTTTTGAGCAGAGAACAGTCTGTTAAGGAATACAGTTATATTTGTCTTGTCTTTTAATGTGGGCGTGTGGTTTGTTGTTTGTTCCTGATTGTCATTTATTGGAGTCACATTAATAAATAAGAAGCTTAAAAGTTACCATTACTGTGTTTCATCCCTTGCTGTGAGTGCAGTGATTAATTTCCTTATGAAATATTTTCAGCTGGACTTCACAGCAGGGCTTTGCTTGCAGTGAGGGCTTGCGAGGTGCTCTGTGTGTACATGGCATTTCGGCTGCCTTGGCTGAAGGGGCAGCGTGTGCAGTGATCAGAGCCTGGATACAGGGAAGTGTTCAGCTCAGAGTGCTGCCCTCCTGCCTCTCCAAGCAGTGTTCTTGCATCGGTGACCACTTGACATCCAGGCAGTTTGGAGCTGCTTGTTGTCTAGTTTGGGGATGGGAAAAGTGTGTCAGGAAGTAGAGGGGGAGATGGGTGGCTTGGGAAACTGAAGGTATTTCTGGGATAAAGACTGAAAAAAATCTGTGGACTAAAAGAAGCAAAATTATTTAAACTGTTGGACTTGCAGGAAAGGAAGACAAAAAGTCCATGGAGTATGTTAATAAAGCTGCTTGTGTTATTTTTATACAACCTAAATCTGAATGCGTGGTGTTACTCTACTTTCGTATTTGAATCTAAAGGTTAGGAGCTATTTATAAACACCTATAAATATCCTTGGAAGAGCAAACAAAACTTCATGGGTGCTACAAGCATGCACAGCTTTATCCCCCTGCAATTTTGGCATGTCTTGATAGCAATTTCTGTGGGATGTGTAAATGTACTTTATTAAAGCTACATGGTTCTTGGGAAAAACCCATGTTACTGTAGAAGTCAAGATTAATTCTTGTAGACAAAAATTCTAATGGTGTTGTGCCTTTACTATTTGAATGGATTTGGGTAGCAATAGTTTTTCAGTTTGTCTTGGTTAAATCTCCTGAGTTCTGCTAAAGAGAGCTGTAATTACTTTTTCAGACAGCTTATTGAAATTGTCTCCTTTTGGAATTTATCTGCTTATACTGTTAATATATGTTTTTGCCTTTACCATTAGAAAAAGACCCTCTAGACGGTGTCCATTATGACTGTCACAGTCAACCCAAAAGATGGCCAGTTTTGCTAATGGCAGTGGGAGGTAATAAATCAAAAATTGCAAAATGCAGTGTAGGAAGCAAGGAATTGTCCAAGAGAATAAACATCAATTTAATGCTAATCATGGAGGTGGCAGCAGGTGTTCTGTGTAAGCTCTTGTTCCTGGGTTCATCTCTTTCCTGATGCACAGGCCTTGTGCCTTTTTATCAGGACTGCTGTTTCAGTCCAGTTATATTTGTCCCTACCAAAAGTGGGGTAAGCAAACAGTACCATTTTTATAATGTCTTTGTTTGGTTTGCAAGGAAGCTTTGATTCATATGCCAGGGTAAGCTCATACGTACTGGCATGTATCTGAAAAGACAACTTTCTAGTAGAATAAATTAAAGTAGCAAGTCAAGTATGCGGAAATTTGATAAAGTCAGAAATAAATTTCATTGTACATGCTTGATGTGGTTGCTCTGGGGCACGTGCAGTGCATGGTAGTTTTTAGTTGATCACATTCTGTATCGTTTCCTGATGATTTCCCTTGTGTCTCTGCTTCATGTTCCCTGACCAAACCTACACCTCTTCCAAGCTGTCTGTAGGCTTTTGATGCTGTTCTTCATTCAGATCAGTAGCCTGCCCCACATTTTCTGGAAGTGCTAGTGTAGGGATGATAGGACTGTTTTCTTTAACTGTAGATGCCTGTATTCAGTACAAATGCAATCTGGAGCAGTTGCAGAGCAAGTCCTCTTCAGCAAGATAAGAGCTTTGGGGGGAAATGACAGTTTGTTTCTTATAAAGTAGCTAAAGGCTCTGTTGAAGCTGCATAATGCACTTTTCCCCCTGAAGGCTTGTAAATTAGCCATATACGTATGGAGACTATTGTAGAGAAGGTGAAAAACAATGTCAGGTTCTAAGGCTGCTGTAACCTGTGGGAGGAAAATGAAAGATTGCCTTTCAGTGTCTTAATCAAAGAAATTACAGTTTTCTCAGGCCTTGTTGAAACTACTGAAGTATTTCACCCTTTAAAAACAAGTGAATAAAACCCTTAGCCCAACACATGCACCTAACATTTCTTTTCATGGCAACCTGTGTTTAAAGCAGGACAAAATTACAGTTGACTGATAATGGGCTTGTACTGAAAATGTTCTGAAATGTAATGAAAAATGTACTGAAAAACTACAGCTGACACTATATAATGGTGTGAGCTACCTACACTATATATAAACCTGAGGGAAGAGTACATGACAGACATTCAGTTCATGTGCATCTCTAAATGAACTTTTTTAATGTAGAAGAATGTATTAAGAATATCTTAAATTAACTTTTTTGAACAAGAGGCTAATGTTCAAAGGTAATCACTACAGACTACCTGGATGTCCAGCTTCAGGTACCAGGATGCCCTTACATTTAAAGCAATGACCTTGGATTTTGGAAAAATATTTGACTTATCTTGCAGACATATGTTCCTGCAAATCTCACCAGCCTGTGAAAAATTCTCCTAAATGATTACAGCAAATGAGAAGCACAGAAAACTTAGACTTTTAAAATTCTGCAGAAACAATTTTTATTGTTTTGATTATGTTTCTAACATAAAATCATTGCTCTCTTTTCTTAGTATCCTGCAGAAATAAGAAAATATGATTATGATCCCAATTTTGCCATCAGAGGTCTTCATTATGATGTGCACCGGGTATGTATAAATAACTTGGTGATGAGTTATGTAGTGCTGAGAACGTAGCCAAAGAAACTAAAGAGAGCTTTTAAGCCTTTCAACTTTTCACTCTGAATTGATGTGTAAGGATTTTGTTTCATGTTTTTCTCTTTAATAGCAATCTTTATTATTACTATTACTGTTATTATTATTAACATCATCAATAAGAATAGTAATATTTTTTCAAATGGCTTTTAAGTAGAACATGTTTTGGGCATTTTGTCCTTATGGTGGGTGGGGCAGGACAACTTAGGGTGCAACAGGATAAAACTAGGTGAAAGTCATTGATAAAAATATTTTGGAAGCTGTGAAGTAAGTTTCAAGGAGAGTGCTCAGGTGTTCTTGAGGCAGAAGGGTTGTAGATGAATTGCTTTGACTTTTGTAATTTCATGTCAAATAGTTAAAGTGATAAAAACTGTTCTTTTTTTTTTTTTGACTTGCAAGGCATTATTAATGAAGATTGATGCTTTTCATTATATTCAGCTGGGAACAGTTTACAGGTGAGTAAAGATTTTTTTTTCTTTATAATAACAATACATGCTTTTACTTTTTGTGTCTTTTAACTGCATTTATTAGTGTACAGCTTGGATTCTTACCAGGACCTGTGCCCTGATGACCACAGACACAAATGAGCATTGCAGCCTTGCTGAAAGGGGTTTTCTTTGCATCTCTGTGTGTACACACAGATGTGTACACATCCACTGCCTGATCCAGCACAGCTGATTCCCCAGATCAGCCCTGGGAGAATTGGCAAGCTGGTTGATCACATAGTGCTGACTCACTTTGTTTCCGGCTGTTAAGTTGCGCTGAAAGACATCTAAAAATACCCTGATGACTTCTCTGCTGTTGCTTTCTATGTAAATAATTGTCACAGGGTACCTGATAGCATGACTTTGGTGTGGTTGTGGAGACACTTGAGAGGTCCTGCTGTGTTTGCATAGAGCTTTTAAGTTTGGACACATCAACCAAATCAAACTTGCACCACACTCGGTACCAGACTTTAAATTGGACAAGAAGCCAGGCCACCTTTCTTAAAGTCATTGGACAAAAAGACTTTTACCCAGGTTTATTCTGTTGCACTCTTAGTTGTGTTCCCCCACCCACCATGAGAACAAAACACCCAAATTTGCGTCCAAAAGAGGGTGTGACCTGGAAATGATGGTTTGCACCAGACCTTCATGCTGTTTCCTCAAACACCTGTACAGGGATGAGGGGAGGAAAAGAGAAGCTGAAGGCTGTGAGAGCTGATGTCAAGATGATGTGTGGTTATACAGCTGCACTGTGGACTGTGTCAGGACTGTGAGGCTTGTGGTAAAAGTAATCTACAGCTTTGCCTAGGCAGTCATCTCTCTGCTCTGGTTTTCACATTGTCCTCTGTTGATCTGTGCTTAAGTAGCTGCTGATGCACAAGTGTTTTCTTTAGCAGTATTCAAATAGCACTTGGCATAGCTGTCTGCAGACCAAAAGGTACCTCCTCAATTCTGATGGTGTCACTTGGTATCTGGTTTATATTTTGGTTGCATTTCTTTGTGCTTGCTGCTGTGGAGGGGGTGATGCTGAACTCTCTGTGTTATAAACCCCAAGTATTATCTGCCCTGTTGGTGCGCAAGATCAACTTCAATGCTGGAGTTCTACCAGCAACAGCTCAGAGTTGTGTCCCCGTTGGTGTGCGGACAGAAGTGCAGTAAAGGAGCTGGTTAATGTAGGATTCTGGCACCACAGAAACCCTGAGGAAGTTAATGTATCATGCCTTTCCACTGCAAAGCTGGTGTGGACTCTAAGCACTGAAAGCACTAGGCATGTGAATTAATTTATTATTAATTTATTTTTGTTTTAATGCTGGCAACTCTTCTTGGTCAGACCAAGAAAGGGAGGCACTGAAATAATTGTCTGTTTTACAAGGCTGCAAAACACCATAAGTAGGTTTGGAAAAAGGAGACCAGCTGATCTATTTTGCATTAGTGTTTTTTTAATCCTGAGTAAAATATCAATACTTCTGTGGCCTCTGGTGAGGATGTTTGCATGCCTGCAGTCTTTTAGATGCTTTAGTGCAAGATGCTTGGTGTTGTAAACATTCAAAAAAAACATTCAAAACCAAACTGAAGCCTGTACTGTCTTAATAGTTGATAAACTCTGGGGAAATGTTATCTCCTTGTTTTATTTGAATGTTTTAATTATCAACCATCCTTCAAGTAGTTTTAAATTTTGGGAAACTGAACCGTTCATAAAGTTAAAAAGAAATTCTTATTTAGTTAAAGGTTATGTATACTTTTCACTCCCTTAAATCTTGAAGGTCATGCTGCAGAATAATCTGATTTAAACACTATCATATCATCAGTGCTGTATAAAAGAAAAAGCAGCGTGAGGAATTACTTTATGTTAAGAAACTGGAAGTTCTAACCGCTTCTTAAAAAATCCCTTGAGGCATAGCTTTAATGGACACTAATAAGCTCTTTTCCCATAAGAAAGTAGAAAGGACTTAAAATTGGAATGTGTTTTGTGTGCATGAGCCTGTTAAAATGTTACTTGTTTGGTAAGGAAAGATGCTGTTTTAACTTAAAACCAAAAATGTTCCTGTGACATTATTAGGGTTTTAATAAGATCCAGATATAAGTGTTAATCTGTCAGGGTTTGGTGATTACTTGGGAATTTTAATCTGACTTTTGAACTAAAGCTACTGTTTTTTTCCAGAGGCCTCAGTGTTGTCCCAGATGAAGAAGTCATTGCAATGTATGATGGTTCCCATGTCCCTTTAGAACAAATGAGTGACTTTTATGGAAAGGTAAAACCAGAAATCGGTTTTTAAAATTGGGTGAGGTTTTTTTGGCATGAGGGTAGTGGTGTTTAAATTTTGTTCTCATCATATAACTAGCAGTTATATTTTCTCAATATATGGTTGACTTTAGTTTAGTGCTACATGTGAAGTTTGCCATCTAAAGTGACAAATTACTTTTCTCTCTCCTGCTCGGTGTAGTTTATTCTCTGACTGTTCCCTTACCAAGTCATACAGACAGTGGTGGAACACAGAAAATCAAGTG
Source organism: Ploceus nigricollis (assembly GCA_013399945.1). Taxonomy (NCBI): domain Eukaryota; kingdom Metazoa; phylum Chordata; class Aves; order Passeriformes; family Ploceidae; genus Ploceus; species Ploceus nigricollis. Next base: position 571,508 of record VXBC01006471.1, read on the forward strand.
ACATGCTCAGTGTTGCACACAGACTCTGATAAAGGCTGGCAAATGAACCATATCTGGTTCATGTACTTTACTTTTTCCTGATGGTCCGATGGCTTAGCTGGTACAGCAGCAAGTAAATGTGTGGAGGCAATTCCTGCATGCAAACTGGCAGAGTCAAAGCAAGAGGATTTGACAAAAGATGAAACTTCTATGTTAAATCTTGAACTTCGCTAAGAAAGTTGATTTTTCCCTCTGGTGGGTTGCTTCCTCTTTCCTGAATGAAGGGTAAAGCTGACTTTTTGCTAAAAAGCCAAGTTTATTTCACCCCTTTTAATGTACAGATGTTAATTTCATGTTGACATGAAAAGCCCTTCTTTGTCATGTGGAACACTTTATTGTTCTTGTACTTGTTCTTATTTTAAGGAGCTGAATTTGGAATTCCTGAATCTAGTCTCTGCAGCAGTTGTGAATTTCAGTCTGGCATTCCCAGTGAGATGCCTTGGTCTGTTTAGGTCTATACTTTTCTTTGATCTTGGAAAGGACAGTGGCAGGACGAGAGGCAAGGGGCACAACTTGAAACCAGGAAGTTTCCATCAGGAAATGCTTCCTTTGCTGTGAGGCTGACCTGGCAGTGGCACAGGCCCAGGGGGCTGTGGAGTCTCTGTCGCTGGATACTCAGGAGCCATCTGGACAAGGTCCTGGGCGCCTGGCTCTCGGTGGCCCTGCTTGAGCAGGGGGCTTGGACAAGATGATTTCCAGCAGTCCCTTGCAACCTCTGCTCTTTGTTACTCTGATCCTGAGCTTCTTGCTTTACCTCCCTTCTTACTGAGAGGTATTTGGGCTGTATTTGCTGTTATATAATGAGATTCTCTACTTCTGTGAAACGTAACTATTGTTATGTTAGCTTTTGCAGGCTAGAAATCTCTTCCTCTGTTACTGTGCTAGTTATTGTAGATCCTTACATCTTTTTATTATCTCACTTCAAGGAGGTAAATTGTTTTGCAATCCTAATTAGTACTCCACTTACTAAAAAACCCACCAAACGAAGAAAACCTCCACCCCTCATCCATCAGTGCCTCTTGTTTGCAGAAGTGCAGACTTCTAGTGAAGGCCTTCTCTTGACTTTTAGCTGAGCACTGTCTTGTTTTTATGAATTAAAATACCACTCTTAGGAGTAATGATTTGGATTTATTTGAAGAATTAATCACAACACTTTTGTTGGAGATAACTTTATTGAAGGTCTTAGTTGAAAAACAGTCTTTAGCCATGTGAAGAGGGATGGCAAAAGCTGAATATCTGCAACTAAGCTGAAGTGTTTATACTGAACAAATGAAAGTGTTCTAATTTGGGAAATGCCTGACTTTGTTTTTTCTTTCCTTTTCTTCTCATCACTGTAGAGCTCACAAGGAAATACAATGAAGCAATTCATGGATATATTTTCATTGCCAGAAATGACACTCCTTTCTTGTGTGAATGAATATTTTCTGAAAAACAACATAGACTATGAACCTGTTCATCTGTACAAAGATGTCAAGGTAGATGTCAAGCTTTGAAGTCTTTGATAAACTTGTGTATTTGTGTGTGTCTTCTCTGTGAGCACTTCAGGAAGCTTTCACCTGTTGTGCTAGCCTCAGTGAAATACCTCACTTTAGGTTTTTTGTGGAGTAATTATGGGTATACAGCTGTAAAAACGTAAGTAAAATTGAGGTAGAGCTTGGAAAAGAATAAACTGAAATTGGTTTGAAAGCTGACATTCTAGGACTTTTGGTCTTTTTGTAGGTTTGACGGATGAATAGGGGAAAAGTGGAGATCACCTTGTAAGGTGATAAAATTTATTGTGATTGTTGATATTGTGATATGTTGTTGAACATATCTTTTTTTCTCACTATCAGGGGTTTGCTAGGTTATAGGGCATGTAAGAGGCTATAGGGAATTCCAGTTTAGAGCTTTCATTTTGGCTAGTATACCATCATTTGCTATCTCATACTTTTGAACTATCTATTTTCCCTGTTTACCTCTCTTCTTCCTTCAGATAAGCTCTAGTACTAGTCTAGAGTAATTTGACCCTCTTGATTGCTCAGCATGTGTCCTGCAGAGGAGATAATTATATGTCATGGTTATGTAACATAGAGAAGGCCAGTTCTTGTGGTTTCTCTGAAGCATATAGAGAAATTTCTGTACTATTCAGCATTACAAGCATTTCGGAAACCCTGTAGTGGTATTTTTGGAGGATTTTGAAGACATACCCTGTGTAAGCACCAAAATGGCACCACCACTGTTCTAAACAAAGCTGTCTGGTGCAGAGCTGGCTCAGGAGAGCTGTTAAATGTTAAAAGGTACTTTGTTCAAACATTTAACTTCCTTCATCTGGTCGTAAATTTCTTATGTAAATAATCAGGGCATTTGTGAGTGATTGTAATCTAAAATCTGTCAGATGTGCAACTTTTTTTTTTTTTTTTTGTTAGGGGGAAGGGAATGTGTTCTGCTCCAAAGGTCACTGGAAATCTGTGATGACTCTGCTTCTGCAGAGGGCTTTCACCCCACTTCACCCTCCTGAGCAACCTTTCACAGTTATGTAAAAGAGCCTCTCTGCTATATAGTTTTGTATTTCCCAAAATGATGAAGTTAATTTCTCAGAATACAAGCTTAGTCTTTATCTAGTGGTGACATCATATATATACACATCCATATATATAATTATGCTGAACATTACATGGCATTTCTGTAAAATTGGAAGTGTTAAGAAAGAAGCTGTTTTAAAAACAAATTACTATTGCTATTTGGTGAACACTTGAAAAGATGAAGTTCTTTACTGCTCATTGCTTTCCTCACAGGATTCAATCAGGGATGTTCATATCAAAGGAATAATGTACAGAGCAATTGAAGCAGATATTGGTAAGTACTAATGGTGTAATCTATCAAAGCTTTTCTTACTGATAGTATATGATTTTTCTGGCTTCCATATTTAAAGATTACAAATTCTAAATTTTTAAAGTTTGAAAGACTTATTCTCACTTGTCAAAGGTACATTTAAGTATAACCTTGTGTTCTGAGCTCTTAGTTGAATGCATACAAAGTTTTTCACGAGAGTTTTCTCGATTAATGCTGTGTTTTCCCCAATCCTCACAGAGAAATACATCTGCTATGCTGAACAAACTCGTGCAGTGTTAGCAAAGCTGGCTGATCATGGCAAGAAGATGTTTCTCATCACAAACAGTCCCAGCAGCTTTGTGTAAGTGTGCTGTTTAACTGTACATTCTTAAAGGATGGGGAAGATGAGGTTCTCTAGTATTATTGCACAGGCAACTGCACTTTGCTACACTTCATTGTTAATATCCCTCTGTCCTTTTTTAGGGACAAAGGCATGAAGTTTATCGTTGGCAAGGACTGGAGGGATCTCTTTGATGTGGTCATTGTCCAGGCTGAAAAACCAAGCTTTTTCAACGATAAGCGAAGGTGGGTGTTTAGTCAGTAAAGAATAATTCAGGCAGCTCTTCCATATAAGGCTATAGAGTGTGTTAGGAAATGTTTTCGTTTGGCTGCAATGTTAAATGAAATCATATTTGATGAAATCCTGGATAAGGTCATTACAAAAATGTGGCAACACCCAATGCTGAAGTCTAAATATTTACCCTTTCTTGCCTAAGAAAGTTCTAGGAGCTGTCACAGGTGTACTGGAGCGACTTAGGGCCACAGAAACAGAAGTTTTTAACTTCTTATTTGCACGTTGGTCAAGTGTGCTTCTTTCCTAATAAACCTGAGAAATCTTGATGCCTTTCAAATCAGACCCTTATCTGGAAATGTCTTGCATTGCTTCTGGGTTTGTTTTTTTTTTTTTCATCACACATGATATTTAAAAGACATCTGGCTGGCTGACAGACTGAAATATTTGGACTAGTTGTGATTAAGTAAACACATCTCTAATGTGTATGCCCTACTTTTACCCTTGAAAAAGACCTGTTCCTTTACATGTGCTTATGATTTGAAAGTGAGATAGAAGGAGGTGGGATTATTTTCCCTTTACTTTTTGCATTTAATTTAAAAAAGACCTTTGGTATATGATCTTGGCCCCAGTCTTGTGCTCTCTCATCTTCAGTTGTGCAGGTGTGCAAACTGAGGGATTGGGCAAGATTCTTACACATCTGGTTTTTTTGTGCTCTCTCCTCCTTAGTGGCAGACAACTCATGCTGTTTCTTCCCTTCTGCCTGGGGTCCCTGCCTTATTCTCAGCAGTTGCTCTCAAACTGTGTTTATAAATGTCCTAGGTATACTGGAAGTTACGTTGCTTTTCACTGATTAAAGTGGAAGTTTTGGAGTTTTGCTTTTTCTCTTGCAAAATTCAGATGCTAGAATTTTTTTTTTCCTTTTGAAAGATGAATATTTTTAATGTTAATACTTTAATTTCCTAAGAACTATCAAGATTCCTACAGCAACATAACAATTGCATGTCTGTTCTAGACCATTTCGGAAGGTGAATGAAAGGGGGGTCTTGCTCTGGGACAAGATTCACAAGCTGCAAAAAGGCCAGATTTACAAACAGGTATGCTTTCAACAGACTCTTTCTGTTGAAATTTTGTACCTATTTCCTAGAATCCAAAGCTTCTTTGGATATAAAGGTTCCTAAAATGGAGAAGCATTCTTTAAGAGAGTTATTTTAATGTCTGAAGTTGTACAAATTCATTGTTGATGTTGTATGTTCTTGTGTCTTGAAATCACATGTAAAATTTGGGATTCATACTGTATAAAGGGAGGACAAGATTCATGATATGAAGTATCTTTAGTGGTGTACTAAGTTCCTTTTTTGTGCCTGTGAAGGTGCAAGTCACATGCTGCTACAATGTCCATGTCATTATTTCTGCAGGGTAACTTGTATGAATTTTTGAAGCTTACTGGCTGGAGGGGCTCTAAGGTCCTCTACTTTGGTGACCACATATACAGTGACTTGGCAGTAAGTAGTTTGCTTTCCCAAAATCAGAGAAAAGATGAGGCTTTCTGTTAGTTTTCCTCTCTTCCTCCCCAGTTATTCAGTGTAACACACTTTCATTTGAGATTTTAAAATACAACAAAATTTGGTAGTTGAGCCATTTTGCTTTTTTTTTTTTTTTTTTCAGCAAAGAGCCTTGGTGCTATAAAATGCCAACCATATTTTCCACCTGACTTGTAGCACTTAAGTTGTTTACTAACTGTGGTCAGGAATGTATGAGGTTGTATTCCTGATCCAGATACTGATTATGTCAGATGTACTAGAAAGTAAACACAGATATCCAAATGTACAGGATATGCCTGACTTGGATGACAGCTGAATGAACTTCTGTTTTGAATGCAGGAGGCAATCTTCCTGTCACTAATTGTCTCCAGGCTTTTTTTTTTTTTTTTTGGCCA
>VXBC01006471.1:582178-628265 GCA_013399945.1 Ploceus nigricollis
TTTAATGATTATTACAAAAAAATAAATGCTTGGACTTTATCTTCTGGTCTCTGTGAGCCTTAATATTTTGATTGACTGGGGAGAAAGAAAGAACATGAGTTGTATGGATTGCAAAATTCTGTGGGGAAAACTCTCCTAGATGTGTGTGTTTAAGTGTGTTTGTGTTCTAAATTTTCTAAAGTCTGTGAAAACCAGCAGGCTTGCGTAGGGGGACAGGGGAAGCAGTTGAGGAAATTGACTGTCTGTTTGTTTCATCCAGATGAGTGTGCCTTTACGTGTTATATTCCCTTCATTGTTCTTGATAGCTTCAACAACACTGGATTTGCCCCTGCCTTGTTCTGAGGGAACGCCTCCTGGAGTAGTTCCCAGAGGTAACTAAAGCTTTCCTGGGCTTCCCTCCTGCCCCTTTAGATTGGGGGGATGTTACTGCTGCCAGAAAGAAAACCTTTCTTTTCTTGCTGTTTTGTGGTTTCTTTCATGTTCTCACTTTGTCATGATGATATTTAATATTTTGATGGAAGGAGGTGACACTGAATCAAACTCAAGTTTGATCCATCTCTAATGATGTGTGGTGACAGTGGCAGCTGTTGCTGCTGTGCTTGGTAAAAACCCAGTGTGTGAAGGAGCAGCTGCTGCTCCTCTCAGACCTGAAGAACTGAATGTAGACATTGCACGGCAAGGGGGTGTTCATCTTCACAGTCCACTTTTCACAAAAATGGTTCATTGGGACGCTTTCATATCACCTGCATTTCTTAGTAAAGCTGCCTCAGTTACTGCTTCCCTTTGGACAGTGGGGTGAGATGTAAAGCAAACACCAAGCCAAGGTCGAGGAAAGACAGAGAAGCTAGAGGAGGCAAGGGGGACAGTCAGGATGGCTGTGTTTCCTGCTGCTGACTATCTAACAGGAAAGTATACCAGCCAAAAAATCCCCGCAGTTTAAAAATAGAAGTTTATCACATGTTCTGTTTCACACTTGCCTGTTCTAATTGTAACTGAGCCAAAATGAAAGCACAGGCCTGGAGTACTAGAAAATTTAGGATATTTGCCAAGTTAGCAGCCATGTGTGTTTGTAGCCATTTTAGTCTGTGAAGAAAAATAAAAGAAATTAAATAGCAGGTGAGTGAAAATCAGCTGCTTTTCCCAGAGAGGTGTCTGTTTCTGGGTAGGTTAATTGAGACTCAATTTTGATTTTAGCACTCATAGTTGGTATTGCTCAGATTCAGCCAACACTTCTGAAGCTGGTATCTCTGTGAGCTATATAGAAGGCATCTTAAACAAAGCTGTGCTCTTTTGGTTTTTAATTTGTAACAAGATTTTATTCCCTGTTATGTAGGTGCTCTTTTTTTCACAGTAAGTGTAAATAAAAATGCATTTATTAGATGACTAATGCCAAATTCAGTTTTTAATTCTGATCATAAGGACCACTCATCACAAGCTGTTGGTCATCTGAATCCTATAAAATAGAATAAAAAGAAAATCAGACTTGAACACTGCATTAAGAAACAAAAGTAACATTTTGGCAAATTTGTCCATACAGATGGCAGAGTTGGCACCTGACACTTTGCACCAAACAAATCCTTTTACTGGATGCAAAATGGTGCATTTTGATTTTGGACTCTGCATGTACATGAGGGTGCAATCTTTCCTTCCCTGGATTCCCAGCCCCCTCCCTGCTGGGTTTCAGATTCTTTGGAGTGCTAGCGTGGCTCTCAGCTGCGTTTGTAGCAAGGAGACATGAAGACAAAATTAGAAGGCTTTTTAAGTTTTTATGGATGCGTCACTGTCATCCAGTGTCATTTGAAGTCCAGTTTAATTCAGCTGTCTTTGAAGATGGCCTTGAGATGCAGCTTTTGACCACATCTTCAATTTTACTACAGGTGAGGCAAACCAATTTAGAGCAGAGGGGAGACAGGGAAGCCAGGAACTCAAATGCTGGTTTCTTGGATTCATTTTTCTTTTCCAGCTTGACATTTTTCTTTTATAAAGTAATTCCCTCTTACCATTATATTAGTAGTGTCTCAATCTCAAATCAAAAGGAACACTTACTGAGAAAAGATCATAAGTAGGTTCTGGTGATGTCAGTGTTGAAGAACTTTCATATGAGGGGTTGGTGATATTTGAAGGCTGTGACTTGTCCAGTGACGTGTCAATGTCATCTTTTGACTGCAAAAAAGCACACAAACTTGCTTAAATTTCATCCTCTTCCCCCAGTGCATTAAGTGGGGCACTTGAGCCTCTCTACCAGCTGGTGCAGTGTTGTGATTCAACTGGCTTTATTGTCTAAATCTGGCTCTGGGCATGAACTGTGGTTTTGGTTGTTGTTTTATCTCAGGTCACTTAACACTGGTATCTCTTTTCCTCTCCCTTCTTATTTTTAAGCCTCAATAAAGAATGGGAGAGGAAGTGTGGCCCTGAAATGGTGCTTGGGGTTAAAAGTACCTGGTTAGTCCTGAGGGCTGTCTTTGAAACTATTTAAAAATAGAAGTGTTTCCTCTGGCTCTTGGCTACTGGGTTTTGTTTCTACAAGATGATTCACATTACGTGCAGGGACTAGAACAGGAAGGGTTTTCTGTTCACTTCTAGGTAGACTTTCTTTCAGGTATGTTCTTGTGTATTTTGTGACATTTTTTTCCTCATCCCTCATCTCTGTAGCTTAGATGTTGTTGACAACACTGAGATGTTTGCATCTATGTGTTGCTAGCAAAATTAGTTAAGAGAAACCAAGCGTGAAAGTGCATCAGTATAAAAACCTGCACTTTTCAATCCCACAGGCATTTCAGTTTGTTTGTCTGTTGGATCTGGCCTTTTTCCTATTAAATGTTTCAACCTCCAGAACAACAAAATTGATAGTAATGGAGGAGGAGAACAGGTGCCCTTTCAGTGGTTGTGATTCCTCGCTTCCCTAAGGGTGAGCTTTCTGGGGAGGCAAGGACTTCTGCACTGCTGTGGTGCAGTTAAATCAGCTTTGGGCCAGTCCTCGGTGTTGGAAGTGTCTGTGTGAGCAGACACCTGGGTGGAGAGGGCTGGGGCAAATGTAAACTCATGTCCAAGGCAAGCGTGTGAGCCTTCCCCACTTTCTCTGTGTCTCAGTCTGAACAGCTCAAGTGTGAAGTGATCAGGAATGTTTCTAGCTTAACCAAATGTATGGAGAAACTGAAAGTTATGAATTTGGGAAGTGCAGTTGTCTCCCTCTGCTTTGTGTCCCCACCTGCAACCTACCTTGAAGTGCTGGAAGCTGATGTTTTTTTTCCTGAACCTGAGGTAGGAATATCCAATAAGAGCCACAATTCCAGTAACTAGACAGATGCCAAAGAATATTCCTGTCCCAGTACTGGCATGGAGAGGAGCCTGGAAGCAAGGGAAGAGGGTGAGAGAGCTATGGATGGGCACTGGTCAGCTTACAGCACCCAAGCACATGCAGTGTCCCTTTGAGATATGCTCTGGTCCTGAGCTGTTCTTGTGCTTGGGTTTCCAGGTAAGTGTTCCCTAGAGACATTTGAATGTGGCCCTTTGATGGAATCACAGAACAGTTTATGTTGAAATAGATGATTGAGTCAGCTGTTCTCCCAGCACTGCCAAGCCCATCACTAAACCTTGTGGACCAAGGAGACAGCTGGATAACTGGGAAATTTGCAGGAATTCATGCAGGCAAAAGATATCTATTTTCAAAACGTTTTGAATTGGAATGAATGCCAAGGCAAGAGTAAACAAGGTGCCTTAAAAGCTTGAAAGTGGAAGAACTAAAATGGAGCTTTTAAAAATCTCTGTTATGTACATGAGATCCATTATTTTATATAAAGAAAATACATTTATAACTGTGGGAAGAAATTGCTCAGACAAATTTTTGCTATCACTGGCACCTTGTTTTCAACTTCAAATTCTCTTTGAAAGTAACCTTTTAAGCTGAAAGCTGCATATATGTCAGGGAAACTGGGAATATATGAATGTCAGCAATGAGTTTAATGTAAAATAAGACAGTTACTTCTCACCACCCCAAAAACCTGAATCACTATGTACTTACAGGTTCTGATGGAGCCTTTAAAGGCTCTGAAATGATGTGGATTATCCCGTTGGAAGCAATTATATCCCACTCAACAATAGCACTCCTGTCTACGTATCGGATCTCGCTCTGCCAGGAAAAGAAGCAATGAGAGCTGAGCTTTGACCCTTCTCCCTTTGGCACTGAAACTGACAATAAGATGGTTTCCCCACTTCACTTGCTGACACCCAGAGAGAAAAAACATGTGGCAAAACACATGGAAAGTTACACTGCTGCTTCCCTAGACATCAGCCTGGGATGGCCCCTGGCTGGTCACAGTTCTCCTGTGCATGAAGTAGCCATCATCATTACCTGCATGTTGCCTTCATGTTACTCTGTCCTTTTTTTTTTTTTTTTCCCCTTCCTTTCTAACTGAAGATTTTTGTGATCTTTGTGAAGTTGCAAAGTTCTGCCTAGAAGTGCAGTCATTACTGAGTGGAGGATGCCGCTTGCCACTCGAGTTTGCTGGCTGGAGTTTGCTTGCTGTGAGCAAGGCTCTGTTGGTGTCTCCTGCCTCTCCCAGAAAGTTACCTTTACAAACTTTACAAATGACAACATCTTTTTTTAATGATAAGCTGCTGCTTTCATCTCTTCACCTATCATACAGCCATCTCCCATAATCCTACCAAGCAGAGAGGACAGCAAAATGAAGCCCATATCCCCATTCTTCCATTCCTGAAAGCCACTTCAACAGCTTCCTTTCGGTTTTGCAGGTAAGAGATGTCCATTTGCAAGCTGGTAAATTTGCAGTTTGCCAGCTGCTATCCTGCAGTCTCTGGACAGGAAAGAGCCTTCTGAACTCAGTCTCTCATTGCTGCCCACTCTAACCTTGGCACTTGATTACAGGGTACAGCACAAGAGGAGGAAAAGCACGAAGATGGGAAATTTATTACAGAGGTACCTGGTAAGCAGTGGGGACTTGATGTTCCTGGCCCCCAGTGTTTGTAATGAGGAGTTTCTTCCCTAGACGAGTGAGAAGGGTGGTTCCATTGGTCAAGTCCTCATAAAACATTATATTGGCATTAGATAAATGATACTCGATGTCTCTCCCAGAAAGTGTCTGCAAATGAGGGCAAAATACAAGGAGTGCTAATGGATCTCATTAATCCTTTGGATTTACTAGTAAGCTGTGTGCCTGTGACCTTTTTCCCCCTCTGCTATTAATGCTGCAGCAAGTGCAGCAGCATTAGAGGTTATTGGGAAATCTGCATGGGAACAGTGGGACATTCTGTCCCTGCTGGCCTCTGATGGCAGGACCTTAATTCCAGCAGGACAAAGGATTTTACTCCTCTGTAGGATGACCTGAAATGATGATATTCCAAACAGCTTGAAGATGTGAACCAATGTATAAACCCTTGTGAGTTGTTTGAAACAGTGTTTGATTGAAGGAAGGAAAGAATAAACAGGGGAAAACAATGGGATAGAAATAGAATAGAAATGAAGTTAGAAATTGATGCTTTTAATATATTTGTGGGAAATACCAAAGCTGTATGCTGCTTTTTTCAAATAACTGTGCTCCATGCTAATGAGCCAGAACAGACTTCATCTCAGGCAGACTCCTTCATACCAGAGTAACTAAAATCCTTAATGGAAAAGTCTCTGTAGTGACTTGAACACTCAATAACCTTGCACCTCTAACCATGGAAGGGAAATGGAAACAATGAATTCATGTCTTTCGTGAGCACAGTTTAAATTATATGGGGTTAAGCAGAAGTCACATCATACTAAGATTACTTTTCTAAGCTTATATTTCAGTGGGATGCAGAAACCCATAATAGCTGTTTAAGAAGTCTTATTAGAACAAGGAAGGAAAGAAAGAGGAAAAACCCTGACCTCATTTTCCTTTAACCCACTATCATTGGGAGCAAAGAGGGTGGCGTGCACTGACAGGTCTGTGAGGTACCGCAGGAACTCTCTCCCCTTCCTAGAGGTGTTGGAATAAGCCATGATGTCCTAGGCAGAAAGAAAATCCAGCTTTACTAGAGAGCAATTGTGTACTCCTGTGTGGAGAGCAGAAAAGATGACACTGTACAAATGACAACAAAGGAACTCTGTTTTTAGCCATGAAGCAGCTCTGGAGTGTCTTTCCAAAGGAAGTTTGTATTCAAAACCCAGCTCCAGCTGCTAATTCGATGAGTACATATTAAACTGATTTGCAGACATTGGGCCTCTGTTGTCTTTGAGGCTGCTGATACATATAGTGCCTTTCTGAGTAGTGACAAGAAAAGAACTTTTAACATTTTGTCTTTTCCCAATAGCAGTTCAATGAAATTCCAAAGCACAGTGCCTCTTGTGATGCTTAAAAAATTGTGCAGAGAATCTTCTTTAAGCTAAAGCTGCGCCAAGCTTTTAATTCCAACTGAATTTTAGAACCCAGAAACCTCTTTGGAGCAAGTAATTAAAAAAGTAGTAACTAAGTTCTGGTTTGGATTTAGACCAGATAGGTGCAGATTTAGACCACTCTGCCTTGCTTCACTGGTGTGTTTGCTGGGCTAGTAAAGTAAACCCTGGATACAACAGTCAGAGCCTGCTTCACTCCACTCCCACCCCAGCCTTTGTTCCTACCGACAGGAAGTTTGTCAGCGTTGGGAAGGACATCAGCACTTGCAGCAAGTTCCCACTACAGGAGACGCCATCTCCCACGTAGCCTGCCTTGCAGGTGCAGTTCACCTCTGTAAGGTACAAACAGGGAGAGCTGTATGGGCAAACACCCTTTCCAAGAAAGCTTTAGGCTGCTATGTGCCTGAAAAACTGCTTGTAAGCAACAGGTTAGGTTTTTTTTTTTTTAAGTTAAAAAAGAGGCAAAGTCTATTGNCATGTGCCTGAAAAACTATTTGTAAGCAACAGGCTAGGTTTATTTTTTAAGTTAAAAAAGAGGCAAAGTCTCTTGCAGTGTTATCTACCAGCTTGTGGCTGATGCAAGGAACAAAATCTGGGCTGCTGCTCTCATTTTCACAGAGGGATGAGGCAAAGGCCCCTCTTACCTTTCTCCCTGTAGCAGAAAACATCCCAGGTTTCGCTCAGGTTGACTCTTCTCCCGTAGTCCACGATGCCGACGTATCCGGAGCCGCAGTTTGGGGAGGAATAGGCAGTGGGGTAGCCCACCCTCTCACCATCCAGCCAGCCAGCAGAGCACAGGTGGTACCTCGCCTGTGGTCAGCACAGCCAGAAGGGAAAAACTCAGGGGAAAAGCTGGATGATGGGGCTGGGGAACTGCACATGGCATGAACAGAGCCCCCAGGGCACTCAGGCAGCACCTGCCCTGCCAGCACAGGTCCAGCCTCACATTTTGCTAAAGGTGCCTCTAAACAGTGAGTGTCTTTCTTCCTTCCAGAGTTGGAAGGAGCCAGAAAGAGACAGTCAGTCTGACCCACTCTTCTCAAACAAGTTTTGCAAACCCAAGTTGAGATGCTCATCACACTGACATCAGCTATGTGTTGTCTACAACGTGTTCAAGGGAGGCAATATGGAATTGGGTCTGTTTACAGCATTTGAGAAAAAGATTCCTGGAGACTTACTTCAAAGAAATAAATTAAGCATAACTCTGAAGTGCACATTTCTTTAAGAAGTGTTAATAATTAAAATCCCCTTGAAAATACTCTAAAAGTCTGACTACCTCTCACCCCAGCATCACTAGAAACAAGAACCTGGCAAATGATTTCAGTGCTGTGTGAGCATGGGTGAAACCAATAAAAAGTCTGAAAACTGCTCCCAGCCAAACATACCCTGGGGCACGGGCGAAGGAAAGGAGGGAAAATGATGCTTATTAGCACAGAGCAGCCCCTTTGCTCCTCCCTCTCTATTTACTCTGTGTCTTGGTCCTGTCTGGGAGTCTCCTCCCTCCGAGAGGCCTCCTCAGTAAGAGCCTGAATGAGAGATGTGGGACTCCAGGTGGCTCTTCAAAGCGTAGTTTATTGTATCCAAGACAGCAGTCCAGGGTCGTGGGTGACAGAGCCTGTGCCTACAGCTGTCAGCTCCAGCTACAGACAAGCCTGAAGACCCTTTAATTTTGGTTACNCACTCCTCACCTTCTGTGCATACAGCAGCTGGTCGTAGGTAGCCATGGTGGCCGACTCATTGGCACAGGCCTCCTTGGCCTGCTCGTAGGTCATTCTGTACTGCCCCACGGGGGACCGCAGGTGGAACACCCCGACCGTGGTGTCTGCAAAGAGAGACAAGGACCAGTTCCTCCTGAAGGGGCTTCCATGGTGCAGAGTCAGCTGTGCCCTACAAATACCCGTGGATTTTGTGAATTGTAATTAGAGCAGACTGATTCCTCAGGGGTACCATTCCTACCTGGACTGCCCTCACACATTGCTTCATGATATATTCACCTTCCAGCTGTAATGTCATTGTTTCATGGGGACATTAAGTAGAGGCCTGAGTGAGCTTACAGCTCCTGGTCACTGGCCCCAGGGCACAGGGCTGGTGGTGTGCAGGGTGTGCCCTCCTCACCTTGGAAATGCAGGTCGGCGCAGTCGGCGTCAGGGTGGCACTGCCCGTTGTCCTGCAGGCAGCGGTCCAGGGGCAGCTGCATCACGGAGCAGTTCAGCCCATCGCCAATGAAGTTGTTCTTGCATTCACACTTACGTCTGCCCTGCTCAGGGAGAGAAGGAAAAAGGCCAAGACAAGCATTTAGCTGACATGACACTGGTGTTTCAGGCAACGTTCTGAACTGCTGGGGGAATTTCACCTGATATAAGCAGGAATGGACAAACAGAAAAGTTGCTACTAACAAGTAAGCCAAATATTTACACATGTACTTGGGTGCTTTGCTGAACTAACACCAAAGCATAATTTCATCCACAAAGTTAATAACATGCACTGGAGGGTTGTATGACATGTAATTCACAAAAACGGATGGCAAACATATCAAAACGATATTTAAATGACTGAGCATGGAAGCAAGCATGGAATTTAACAGCCCACTGCTAGTAGTAAATGAGAACTATAAACCAAGCAGGAATTGGTGACATCCAGGGATTGCAATGGTTGACAGCTGGAATGGATTATCAGAAAGACTTTTCTAGATCAGTCCTGGAAGGCAGCTCAGGCAACACACCAAAACGAAATGGAGAAGTGATCCTGCAAGCACCAGGATCAAGTCACCTGCACAAGTTTTCCCTAACCACATTGACTATGTGGGTCATGGAATTTGTATCATGTGGCTGCAGAGCTTTTTAAGCTGAGTTCATGCAATCAACAAGTGACACTATTCTTCCAGCTGTCCCTTTGTTTATCTTCCAAAATGTAATTAATTTTAGTCCAAGGATAGACAGTTAGGGAGAGCTAAGATTGGGACAGAAAGACTACGTATGCAAAACATCCCAGCTTCTGTGTTACCCATTGCCTATAGCAAAGATGTTAAAATGTTTCTCAGCCTTCAGCTGAGGCATACCAAACTGATGTGGAAAGCAGGCTGGAGCTAAGTAAAGGCTGTTTTGGAAAACAGAGATTGAGAGAGGTACAGGGCGTGATCCAGCCAGAGGAGACTTCTGCTGGCACCAGGGAGAAACTCCTCAGACTTCCCTGCTGGGGACTGAAATCACAGGACTTACAGGTCCTGTGACAGTGCAGATGGCATGCTCGTGGCAGCCTCCGTTGAACCCATCAGCACAAGGGTTTATTGGAAGGCAGGTGAACCCATCTCCCTTGTAGCCCTTCTGGCAGCTACAGAAGACTTTCACCCCGTGCTGTGTGCATTCAGCCGCCTTGTGGCACCCACCATTGTTCTGTTTGCAAAGTTCTGCAGCTGCAGGGGAAAAAAACCAAATGAGTAAAGTCTGCTTTTAAAGAGGATGTTCTTCATAAAGACAAACCGTCACCAGTCCTTTCACACTAAAAATACTAGAATACTTGTTGGGGGAAAAAACCCTGTTTCCATTTTGTGAGGCATTACTGAATTTCTGTAAGTCTATCCCTTAGGGCTCTGACAGCCTTGTCAGGATGTTCTTGATTCAGGAGACGTGGTACCAACCCTCAGATTTCTGGCCAGGTTGACTTTGGAAGATGTAAGACACCTGTCTGAGAAAGAGCAACTGTTTCTGTAGCAGTGTTATCAGGGAACTGCCTTGCCTATGGGCATAAAAAAAAATCATAGGATCCTTTTTGTTGGAAAAGCCCTTTGATATCTTTACCTCTGAGAGAAACCTTGCTGTCTTCAAAACCTGACTGAAGTGCACTTGCTGCCCATGCTCCTGCTTGGTAAAGTCTGGAAAAGTCTGATTTAGAAAAACCTGAACTCTGTATATCCTAAATTTGTTTCACCCACTGCACAGTGGAAGTTTTTAGGTTGGGCAGGCAACATTTCCTAGTGGGCAGTAACTGCATTGCTGTGTGTGTGCAAGAGGGGAGAACCTGCCTTCTGTCCCTGAGTGGGGGTGGGAGCTCACCTGTGCACGTGATCCCATCCCCGTCGTACAAGGGCTTGCACTGGCACGTGTTGTTCTCCATGCAGACAGCGTTGGCCGAGCAGTTTGGGGAGCATGCTGGTGGCAGAGCTGCAGGGAAGGGAGGACAGCTGCAATCAAACAGCTCTGGCACCACAATGCCCTCGTTTCATGCAGAAAGAGAACCCTTAGTCCCAGTCTGGCTAACTGGAAAATTTGTAAGAATTGTATTTTTTGACTGCCACAGCCCAAAGCCTCTCCACAGGTGAGGCAGGAACTCATATTGCCATATCACAAAAGAGGAGCCAGTGAGGTCCTCAGTCCAGAGCAGAGTCCCTAAGTGCTCTTAGATGGCTCCTGACATTTATTAACCCTTTCTGTCTTATCTATGGAAACCTTCTGTTGAACTGCAAGTAGTTTCAACCCATAGCTCCATGGACAGACTGGTGAGAGCGGGCAGAGACCTAGCTTGGTTTCACACAGCCGGCCAGTCCATCCTGTTTCACAGAAACATCGTCCTGTCCCTGAGTACCCTTCATCGCACTGCCCGTTGTTCTTGCATTCACAAGCTGGAAAAGAAACACAGAGGTCACTTGCAGAGTGGGAAAGTCTTTCTCTAGAGAAACATCATCATGTCAGTTTAGATACAGTATTATCCAGAAATAATTTAGATGAGTCTAACTTCATGGTATTTCACCATGAGGTCAGTCAAGCAGAGGACCAGACTTTCCAGAGTGGCTGAGCAATCATCATCCTTGGAGGTTTTCAAGTGCTGACAGGATAAGTCCTGAACAACATGAGCTCAGAACTGACCCTGTTTTGAGAAGGAGTTGGGCTAGAGACCTTCTGAAACCCCTTCCAAACTGAGTTAACCTGTGGTCCTGTGATTTTATAATTGGCATTAGTTCAGCATGCCTCTGAAAATGAAAATGACTGTTGATCTGCACATTGCAGTGGAGCAGGAAACTGCACAGAGAACTGTGGCAGGAAAGAGTTAACAGCTGAACTGAAGACCAGGACAAATCAGTCCTAATGAGCAGCAGCTGTTAATTGTGAGGAGGCCAGAGAAAAACAAGGTGTGTAGAAGGACAGTTCTTGGCTGCTGTGTGGGAGAAGGTCCAGCTGAGTAAGGAAGCCAGATATGAGGTTAGTGAGCTTTGCTGTGAAATGTAGACAAGTTACCTGCAGTTTCTTTTTTTGGGTTTCAGATATTTTCATGACTAAAAGCTTTTGGATTCCTTCAGCTCCTTTTATAGATGAGACTTTGCTGCTTCTGTCTTCCAACCTGAGGTGTGATGGTCTGTTTAATCTATAGGTGATGTTTTTTCCTCTCCTCTTTGGGCCCTGCAATAACTTATGTGCTAAATCCTTCCTAAATAATGATTCATGGCTCTCTGTTTTATAATGTCACGCTGCAGCATCTTTTATGGCCTTATCCTTCTTGAAATATTGTTGTTTAGAGAAGAAAGTTAAGTGGGATTTGTGGAACTGATTTTTTGCATACCTGTCCTGCTGAAAAGGAGCTTCACTTGCTGGTTTTTTCATTTAATCTGTTAATTTTTGTCTGACTTATATCTACATCAAAAGGAAGGGGCTATAAACATTTCTTCTCTTAAATTTCATTATCTGGTTTCAAGCTAATGGCTCATACATTTTATGCTCTGGTGTGCTATTAAAGTGGATGAATTGTAGGTAGGCATAATCCTGAGAATCTGTGTCCAAGCCTGTTGTCCTGTAAGTAAATCATAAACAGTACTGGGGCACTCCTCCATCCTATGTGCCTCAGGAACAGTGCAGGCACACAGGTTTAGGATGGAAGCTTTAATGTTGTAACTTCTTATCTGAAAGGCTTCATGTCAGGAAAATATTTAAGTTTAAAGGGAGCTATTGATCCTGTTCCCACCTAGTTTACATTTAAAGCCACAGAGAGGTGGAGTTTGTGAGCAGTTGCTTGGCTGTCCCTCTTCACAAACAGCCCTCACCTTGGTGTCCTTTTTCTTCTCTGCAGAAGTAGCACATGGCCTTGGCCTCCTGCGTTCCTTGGGAGCCATGTTGCTAAAATCCTGTCTTAAGCTTTATGGGGATGGAGAAGAAAGCTGTGCTGTAGCTAAAACCACTTGTTTCTGGAGGCCCTGCTTCTGTTCTGTTACTGATGTGCTGTGTAAGAGTAGGAGGTCCTGTGCAGATGTGGCCATGCAGCCTCTGCACGCCCTCTTCTCCTCCTCCCTTCTGAGACCTTGTGCCATTCCTCATGTGAGGAGGCACTCAGGAAAAACGTTGATGTTAAGAGGGAAGCTTTCCTTGGCTTACTCAGAAAATCTTTGCTGACAGAAGAGTTTAGGCTTGACATGGGCATGGATATGGAAAGGGCACTCAAACGTACGCCTGCAGGTGAAGCCGTATCTGCCCGGCAAGCACAGCTCGCACGAGGTCCCGTTGAAGCCGCCGTGGCAGCGGCACTCTCCTGTCCCCGTGTACCCATCGTCGCAGGAGCCATGGCCATTGCATGGGGTCTCGGGGCCCCCTGGGCAAGCTGAAAGGTTGGAAAAGAAAAGTGGCTCTTTAGCTCAGGTGCATGTTTATTCACTGTCACTGTTGGTTCTCTAGTGTTCTGTAACAATCATTGAGCGGGGAATGCCTGCAAATGCATCTCTCCTGAGGTGTGTAAAAGTGGCTGTGACACTTATGACTACTGTGAGCCTTGTGCTCTGAATTCCTGGACACAGTTCCACAGTACCTATCACTGTACTTCCACAGCTCCTACCAGTAAGGTGTTGAGGATCCTTCCAGTCCTGACTTGTGCATGCTGTTGTCTGGCTGCTTGCTCATTCAGACCCATCTGTGAATGGCACTGCCCAAATCGAGCCTTTCCTGTGTGTCTCTATGGGTCTATGTACTGTCAGAGTGACCCCAAAGGGCAGCTCAGGCTGAGCTGGCCAAAATTGCACAGGATCTGCATGTGTCTATCTGTGAAACTGGGATAGGGCAAGCTGGCAGGCCTATGTGTGGCTGGGCCTATCTGCCAGCAGAGATCCTGACCTGGATGGTGACCCCGTGTGCCCTGGTGAGGGCCCCAGTACTGTTCCCCTGCAGGGCTGGCAGGTGAAGGAGAACACTTTGGAAGTGTCTGCTAACAAACTGCTGAGATGGAGCCTCCCAAATTGTCTCCACCTGTTCAGAACTACAGCTTCTGAGCTTGCTCTGATGATGAGTGCACTTGCCTGTGGCTGAGCAATTATGCACTGCTTCTCAGGTGTGTGCTGGTGCTGCTGTGAGAACCTGAGCCTGTGTTTAAAGGACTTTCAGCTGGTGATCTGCTCAGCAGGACAGCCTTTGCTCTCTGTAGCACTCACCTGCTACTATTATGGAGTTAAAAACTTGCTCTAAATGTGAGGAGATTATCTGAGTTAACACCTTGTGCTCTTCAGCTCTTGCAACCAAGTTCCCTCATCTTGCAGCTGGTCTCTCCCCGTGCCCCTTATCCCAGTTCTCCCAGTTTTGCCTGCTGGGCACTACACAGCTGTACTGGGGAAGGGGAGGGCACAGGATGGCCATGTGGGTGGGAATCCTACCTTGGCAGTCTGGCCCGAAGTAGCCCTTGCAGCACTTGGCTATGTGCATGACCATGGAGCAGTTCCTGCGGCACCCATCCCTCCGCAGCCCGTAGGACTCGTAGGTGCACCACTGGATTCCTTCCTGCGTGTCAGCACAGAGAGAGGAGGGGAGAACACGGGAAAATGAGTGCTGCGTGAAGTTTGTTTTTTTTCCCTCTTTAAATCGTAATTTCTGATGTGGATTGAATCAAAATGTGATGTGGGAAGAGTGTGGGTGTGAGACCCCCACCCTCTCTGATTCCTGACACGCTAAGCACCATTCCTGAGAGTGCAGGGGCTGCTCCGGAGTCAGCTGGAGCACTTCTACAGTGGATGGTCTGTGAGACCAACAAGCATCCCCCAACACCATCAGCACCCGGGTGTTTGCCCAGGGACAGCTTTGTCACTTAATAGTGTGGTAGCACTGTAAAAAGTTTTCTTTTTATTTATTCTAGGAAACTTTTTCTGGTTTGCTGTTGTGAAGGACAGAGAAGAGCGTGTTAGTCTGCTTACGTGTGAGGTTTCAATGTTTTACCTTTGGTTTTGTCCCTGGAGGGCACTTATAGTTACTGAAACAGCTAGCACAATGTCCCTGGAAAAGGGAAAAAAAAGTATATTAAAATAATGGCTACAAAAGGCCATTTGACTTGGACAAAAAGTCTGTTTTATGAGAGCAGAAAAGATAAAGCTTATTGCACTTAAAAAATTAGTAGAAAACTGTGGAGGAGTAAGAGAGGAGAGTGACAACAAAATAGTTGCAATAATTTAGTGTCACAAAAATACAGGAAAATAGTTTTGATATCTGAATATAAGTTCTGGAAGAGGAAACTGGTCTGGGTTTAAAAAAGGAGGGAAGAGATGATGAATGGTCTTCAAATAAGTATTGATGCGGTCTGTATTAGACCTGGATGTCTAATTTAGAGTACAGAAAAATGTTTGCTTCTCAGGAACTGCTTATGAAATTTGAGGAAATATCTGTTTAATTTCATTTAATGACATCATAAACAAAAGGCAACTTGAGCAGATGGGATATACACAATTGTTGGTTTTATAATTGAAATACATGTTCCAAGAAGCTTTTTTAAAGATTGACTACCTGAAAGTTCTTTTTACTTCTAGGAATATTTTTTCACACTTTCAAATTAAACGGAAGTAAACTTGGTCTTGAAACTGTTTGAAGATGACTTTCAAAATATCCCATTTGTGTGACCTATCAGAGTTCACAGAGGAAACTTCCTCCATGTTAACAGTGCCTGTTCAGGTGTGTTAAAAACAAGAAATGTCAGAGCCTGAGACAGAGTAGGTACTTCTCTGTCTTGTGTCCTTCACACCCTGTGCTGCTGGAGTAGCAATGCTGTTCTTTTTTAACAGGGAACTTTGTAAACGTGATCTCTACGGACAAATCTGTAGTGTGAACTTCCACTAACTTAAAAGCATGACAGAAAGATTTGTCCTGGCTCAAGTTTTTGCTTGCATGTATAAGATGCTTTTTTTCTTATGGTCTTCAGTGGAACCACTTGTCCTGTGTGCTGCTTTGTGTGGATACAGGATTTGTGTTGTGCACCTGTGAGGCATTGTGCTGCACTTCTGAATCTCTCTCTAACATTGGTGCCTGGGCTGTGTCGCTGTCAGGGTGGGGGACCCAAAGGGGCACTAACCATGAACTCCATGGTGAGGAAGCTGTCACAGCGTCCCCCCAGGCTGGGCTCTGTCAGCAGGCAGTTGATCCCGTAGGCGATGCCCCCGTCAAACTCCAGCTGCCGCTGCACCACCTTGCACTGTCCGTCGTTCAGGAAAAGGGCGCCCTGGGAGATGGGATGGGGAGAGGGGGACATGGCAAGTTATGAGCTGCTCCTCCTTGGGTTCCTGCTCTCTGTAGGAATGCCACTGCGGCAAGGTGGTATGTCAAACTATCCTGTAAGTAAAAGTGATGGCTATAGGGGCTCAAACCCTCTTTTGGGGCCTCTCTTCCTATGGACAGATGTGTGTCTGGAGTACTGTGGCCAGCTCTGGGGTTCCCAACACAAGAGGGACGTGGACCTGTTGGAGCAAGTCCAGAGGAGGGTCATGAAGATACTCAGAGGGCTGGAGGACCCCTCCTATGAAGATGGGCTGAGAGAGTTGGGTCTGTTCAGCTGGGAGAAGAGAAGGCTTCAGGGAGACCCTACAGCATCTTCCAGTCCCTAAGTGGGGATATGTGAGAATTGGAGAAGGATTTTTAGCAAGGGTATGTAATGATAAGACAAAGGATAATTGCTTTAAACTGAAAGAAGGTGGGTTTATACTGGATTTTGGGAAGAAATTCTTTACTGTGAGGTTGGTGAGATACTGGAAGAAGTTGCCCGGAGAGCTGTGGATGCCCCATCCTTGGAAGTGTTCACGGCTAGGTTGAATGGGACTTTGAGCAACCTGGTCTAGTGTAAGGTGTCACTGTTCATAACAGGGGTGTTGGAACAAGATGATCTTCAAGAGTCCTTCCAACCCAAACCATTCTATGATTCCATGATATCTTTCTTTTCTGAAGAGGAAAGAATATGCTAGTCCTATGTTCACAGGTTTATCTTATGTGTATTTAGACTTAGATGCTTGCCGGGTATGGTCTGATACGTTTGCACAGAAAAAAGTGACATTGTTCTGGTTTATCAGGCTATCTGTGTACCTGCAACCTTAGCTTGGAAGTGCTTACACACCAGAGTTTGCATGCAGATGCTGCATTCATGGGGTTCAAAACCAGGCTGATCTTTGTGGTTTTGCACTGGTATTGTAGAAGTTAAAGTGTGCTGGTATTTCAGTTTCAAGGTGACTGAGAGCTGTTTTGAACAAATAGCATCTTACAACAGAGCAAATGACAGCTCCAAAAAGTCCTGCAAACCATACAGTTTGCTGAATCTGTTGGTGTGGCTCTTGGCATGTAGCAGTGATGGCCAATGAAGTTTTGGTGCCACTGACCCTCCCTGGGAGCTGTGCAAAGGCAGGAGCGGATCCTGCAGCAGGGGTGAGGAATAAACGTGTCAGCAGAGCAAACACTTACGATCTCCCCGTTATCCCCACAGCTCACACTGAGGTTGGAGCCCTGCAGGGTCTTCAGTGAGGTGGAGCTGGGGAGCTGGTAGGCCAACACCTGGGAAAGGAAAGGGGAGATGCACGTGTCTGGGCTTGCGCGTTTTGCCTATGGCAACACTCCCAAAGCGCAAGGGCTTACCGCAGCATCACGGACAATGTGGAATTTGAGGTACTGCACCAGTTTGTTGGTGTTGGACTTCTTGAAGAGGAAGTCCTGCTGCTCCTGTGGCAGCCCACGGATGGCTGCGTCTGTGGGCCAGAAGAGCGTGACGGGTTTGTGAATGGGATCGTTGATCAGCCCGAGCAGGTTGTTTTTCTGCAACACAGCAACAATTGGGGCAGAAGGTTAATGCTCTGTCCAAAGTGACACTGACCCTGTGGGGTGAATGTCAGGGATAAATGGGGTGTGGTGCTCTGTGGGCTGTCTGGTCACCAGCCTGCAAATACCTTGGCTTTAAAAAGCAGATGTGTGAGTTGACCTTGATATACAGTAGGACAGAGCTGAGTTGGGAAGGGAAAGGTGGCTGTGGGTCTGCTTAACATCTCCAGCCTCTGAGGGAGTGTGGCTGGTGGTGAGCAGGGTTGTTGTGTACTGTATGGTGAGCCTGAACAAAATCCTGCCAGTGATGCCATGTGCTGTGTCTGTGTGATTTTGTCTTTAAAAAAAAATATTTACAAGCTTTTCCCAGTGGTTTCAGTCTCTTGTGTCCTTACCTCTAGCAAAGTGTTGAACAGAATGTATCCATGCTTGGCTGCAACTATTTTAAGACTTTCCTACAAAGAAAG
Organism: Ploceus nigricollis; assembly: GCA_013399945.1. NCBI lineage: Eukaryota > Metazoa > Chordata > Aves > Passeriformes > Ploceidae > Ploceus > Ploceus nigricollis. The sequence goes on from VXBC01006471.1 coordinate 600,049, forward strand.
AAGAGTGACTAATTTACCTAAGGAATACATGATTTGGGTATTAAAAAAGCAGGTAAGAGCTTGCTTTTCCCTGTAAGTCACTTTTTGTTATAAAATCAAAGCTGCTGTAAAAACCCTCTGCAGAAATCCTCTTATACTGTCCTTACTTTATCTGTAATTCTGGTGAATTTGAAATATAATATTTAATTTATTTGTTTGTATAAGGTCTTTTTAGTGTCACCTTTTTTGTTGACTTATATAATTTATGTCTCTGACACTAACTGTGGAAAATCCCCTGGGCTGGCAATGGTGATAAGCTGCACATACCTTCTTGAGGGGGAAATCCTGCATATGTGAAGGGACCAGGATTTGGTTTATGACATGGATCACACCATTTGTGCCAACAGCATCACTGAGTACAATTTCAGCTTTGTTGTTCAAAACCAGTGAGTTCTGGAAAGGCAACAAAAACATTTTTTCTGTGAAACCTTGTGGGAAAGTGAGGCTGATGCTGAATTGCTTTGATATAATGAGTCCAGACCACCTTTTCTTTGCAGCAAAAAGTACTTTCAGCTTTAATAAATCGCCTTTGCTTTTTCAAACTCTCCTCATGCTTATAAAGCCAGAGTCTGAGGATAAAATAGCTTGTGTCAAAGCAAGGGTTGTAGAACTCCACTCTTGGAATACCAAATAAGTGCTGAACTCTTCAGCTGAACAGGCAATCTTATTTGAAAGCCATTTATTTATTTTTGTGCATGAGAGGACGAAAGGGAGCCACTGAAGTTTCTAAAAAGGTGAATAAGAGTGGACTGTTTTGCTGTCCTGTTCCCTGTCTCTCCATGTTTGGTTACCTGGGAGTAGCTGATGTGTATGAGGTCACCGTGGAGAGAGGTGATGTTGGTGATGGCTGTCAGGTCCTTGTACAACAGATTGGCACAACCCACCACGTGGTACCGGAGCACTTGAGCCATCACTCCTTTGGCAGTCCAGTCCTTGACCTGCAGTGGGGAATGGAGGGGCTGAGAAGCAGCTGAGCAAGGGATCTGAAGCTGAAAGCTCGTTTTTACTCAGCCTTTTTACTTACTCGTGGGTCACTGTTCAGTACGTCTGTGTGAGGGACAAACAGGGTGAAAGGGCCAGGCCCTGAGATGTCTCTGATAGACAAGGCCTGCCAAAGTGAAGAGGAAAAAGCAGCAATGAGTGAGTGCATGCGATGCCACACAGTGACAGAGACTGCCCTGTGGAGGGGAAGGCAGTGCCTGCAGCTCTGTTGCTGCCACACGTTGAGTTCCCTTCCCTGTAACACAAGGGTGAGAGAAATTCCTCATGTGGACTTTGACTCCTAGCCTCGTCTGCCACCTTTGCTCACAGGTATTAAATAGAAGATTTTGTCTTATAGCCATGTCTTTATCTTCTCTGCAAAAACAAACAGGAGATGAGGGAATTAAATTAATTACTCTTAGGAATACAAACGGACCTGGGCTATTGCAGGAACTTTGCAATGACCACTGATAAGCTAAGTTGAGAGCTCTCTTAAAGCGAAAGGAAGCCACCTGTCTACCATGGCAGCCAAACTGAAACTGGATTATAGGTCTTTAGGTTAGCAGGCCAGTATACAGGTCTGTGCTGCCCTGAGGCTTCTGGTAAACAGAGAATTGCTGTTGCCAGTCTCCAAAAATCAGTGAGAGCTGGCTGCACACTGGCTGTCTTGCAAGGCACAGAGCACCCTGTGATGTTTCAGGGAGGCACCTGAAAGTGTTGCCATTTGGAGATGCAGAAGGGGTAGTAAATGAGTGGTATAGTCTTGCTTCAGAATTCACAAGAGAAGTGCTGGCAGATCTCAGACTCTGAACAGGTGAAAGCTTCAGTTTTATGCCCAGTCTGGAGGCCTTACCTTTCTCTGGGACTTTGGTCTTGATCATTAATACTCTAGGTCATTAATACTGTTTTAGTATCAGTTAATAGCTTACATTAGAGCATCTCAAGTATTAGTGACTGATAATCCAAATCCAGTCCCAATTACATTGAAGGAAGCTCGTGCACACCAGATTTTTACCTGCTTCTCTCTGCTCTACGCTCTTGGAGAAAAAAAGGGACGAGAACCCCCACAAGAAACCCCCCAAACCTCCAACCACTTTTCTTACCTCTAAGTGAAAATAAAACCTAGATGTGTTGGAGTTCCTGAGAAGTTCCTGCAATTAAGAACAAGACTGTAACAATGCTGCAAATGTGAGGCAACATCTATGGAGTGCAAACAAATGCAGCACTCTGCATTTGAAAGGGAAACTTCAGGTTTGGAATAAGTGCTGCATATCTATATTGCTTCTGTTCAGTTCTTACCTTACTCTGCCAAACAGTAGGCTTCTTTGAAACCTAAAGCTCCCTAATACTGCAGTCATAATGATTGTCCATTAGGGTTTTTGCTTGTTTTGGCAGTTAAGGTTATCTTGCAGCATCCTGTTCCTATTCCTGGCTTCTTGGATTGGGATAATTTAAAATTCTGGAGTACAACTTTGTCCGAGAAAAAAGTGGTGTGTTTCAACCATTGTATTAAGTAACTATGTGAAGAAAAATAGGGGACAGCAAACATGTGAAGCACTTTACCTGGAAGATGTTGCCTTGGCACTTAAATCCATCCCCAATGTAGTTAGGTTTGCAGGTGCAGGTCCTTTCTGTCAGCTCGGTGTCATTACAGATGGCAAATTCACTGCAGCCTCCATTATTCTTGTAAGGGCAAAGTTTAACATATATAATCCCTTCATTGCCAGGTGTATAAAGCAATTCCAATTCACCCTTCCCCCCCATTTATATAATTTAGAAAGGTTTAATCACAAGATCTTTTTGAAACCACATCTTGCTGGAACATCTGATGGCATATATTTTCTTCCAAACACTAAAGAGAATTTAGGGTTTATAAGAAATAAGTCTCCTTTTATGCAGAGGATTTAGTTTTGATTCCCTCCTTAATGTATTTAGTTCATGATGCTGTAAGGATGCAAAATATTTGCATGCAAGTCTCACTCTGCACCTTAAGGATGAGTCTTAGCTTCTCTGCCAATGCAGCACTGACTTACCCTAAGGGGAGCAATTTACACACTGTAAATCACTGGGATGGTGCCAGGAGCCTGAATTTATGGAGGAGCATAGCACAGGACTGTCTGATGGCCCAGGCCAGCTGTAACAAGGACTTGCCTTGTCCTTGTCTCCAAAATATCTCCTGTCTGCACCTGAGTCCAGCATTGGGATTGGAGCAGTGGATGCATCTCACCGAGCTGCCTGCCTCCAGAGAGCTCCCTGTACTAAACCAAGATGTTCCTCACTCAGGAGCACCATGCTGGGGCTCAGAGCACAAGCAGGCACATGCTCTGCTCAGTCACAAGTAGGTGCTTCCCTGTTACCACCTCGGCTTGCAAATAAGTTTTTATCCTGGGCCTGAGATCAAACTGGGGAAAATTGAGAAGTTTTCTTGTTTTTTCTTCTTGTACTTGTTTCATGGTGTCCTTTCTGTTGCTGATTATCTCAGGGATCCTTTCCCATGGGCCATGAGAGGGAGCAGAAACTCCTTTGGGAGCTACCAGTGGGGCCTGACTTGACAGGTCAGAGAGACATCTGGCTGTAAGGAGTGGGTTTGGGTGGATTTGCTGTGGATTTGGCTTGGCTTAGGCAGACTGTTGGCAGCCTTGGCTACCTGTGAAGCTTTGTGCACAGAGGCTTGGTCATTGTGGAGCCAGGTTAGCCTCTGGTATGACATTGATGCTCCTCAAGATGGTCTTTATTTTTAACACATAGTTAGCCTGGCATAATTAGTCAAGTGGAAGCTAAGCTGCTGGAACACAGCATAGGAAAAAGCAAGAGAATTCAAAATCATAGGGAGCAATGGCTCATAACTTTAAACTCCCCTTCCTCCAGGTTGTGTTTTTGCCCTTGCTCTTTCATCTCTGCAACTTTTCAAGGTCAGAGAAAGCCAGCTGAGAGGCCAGGCTGGGAGGGTGAGAATTGTTCTTGCTGTGTGCAGAGCACGGAGGATTAATGTACACAGGAGAGTGGATATGTCCCTGCTGCAGCTTGCCAAGAGGCAGAGTAGGACAGTGCAGAGACCCACACTGATTGCCAATATGTGGCTTGCAGTGTGAGCCAGCTTGTGCTAAACAAATGTGGCTAATTCTCAGCCTGCAGTGACAAGTGAGGGACAGAATGGGTAATGCCATGGCATGTCCAGGGCTGGGTGTTGTGGAAGGAAATGGTCTTGTTGGCTTTTTGTAGGAACTCTATATGACAAATAATTTTCTGACTTAGGTTTTGGCACTACAGACCAGGGTCTGTTTCTCTGCATTGGATTTGAAGTGAGTTAAGACTCAATGATGAGTCCAGGCCCTCACTTGTGTTATGTCCAGGCTGTGGTCAAGGAAAAACCCTTCCTGCATGTTTACTTTCTCTCATAGTGACAGCACTAAAGCATGTACTGAACCAAGAATACTTAAAGATTAGCCAAGTTAATGTAAATACATTTTTAGATTCACACCTAACTTAGTTTAGAATGCATACAACTCCCAAAAGTGTAATGATTATAATGAGACCTGAAATTGTCTCCTTAAATGGATACTCACTTGTGAACACAGACTGATATATGTGCAGGTTTTGCCATCTCCAGAATATCCCTTCAGGCAATTACATACTGCCTACAAAGCAAAATCAGAAAACATGCACACATTGAACACTGCTTGAATTTTTTTTTTCAGCACCCAAATATACAGTTTACTTTATTCCCCAGATAATTTCATTATGATATGATGTGCAATTTACTAAGCAAAAAGTACATTATGTCTCCCAGAGCAGTCTCTTGGCCAGTATCAGTAACCATAGACTGAGACTGGGAAGTAATAATTTTCATTAGGCTCTATCTGCCTTTTCCTTGCCCATCCATCTCTGGTCTCCTCTCTGCTGTCCTGTTCATTTGAAATGATCCCTCTGACATCTGCACATTGTCTTGCTGACAAAACAGGCTAAACCCTTAATTTGTTTCCCTCATGTTTTTTGCATAGGTTGGTATTGCCCTCTCATCCCTTTCCTTCCCCTGTTTTTTTTTAAGTGATAAAAAGTAGCTTCAAAACACACCTGGAATTGTGTGTTACTGGCAGCTTCCCATGCAGTGGAAATGTAGCTGACACTTTGTCCTGGTTACTTATATTTTACATTTCCAGTGATCACGAAGACGAAAAATAGTTGCAAAGAAATGAATTATATTCTCCAATTCACTGCTTAATGGTTCTCAAATTAGAATTTGCATTTAATATGTAGGAATTTGAAAATTCAGTGAGATTTCTGCAGCAGAAATAGAACTGGGAGGTAGTCTAATAGTAGTGTTTATGTACCTCCTGGATGAGTGAGAGCCCTAGAGAAAGCAGATGCATTTCTATCCTATAAATTTGCCTTTGCAGGGCTGGAGTTATGTAGTGGAGGTTGTTATTACTCTGATGTTAATTACATTCTCACAGGTAAGGAAGAATAAATAAACAGGTTGTAGCTACTACTTCTAGAGATCTAGAGACCAGCAGAGGAGTGAGTGGATGCTGGAATGTTGTAACCCCTGTGCAAGAGCTATGGTTTAGGCCATTTTTTTTCCTTGTGGATACATTTGAACTGTGCAGGGAGAAGGGCTAGTCTAAAATGGAATTTTTTCCATGGACAGTTTCTATAACAATAAGAGAAACATCATCTAGCAGCACTTTCAAACTTACAGCTTTTCACATCAAAACCTCCCAAAGGAGAAAAACAACCACTTGAAGTAGCACAACATTGCTTTCCTCTGCAGTTCTGGATTTCTTTCACTGAAATAGACGTTTTTTCACATTTATCTGTACTCCCCCTCAAATGCCTTTTTGAGGGAAGCACATATTTTTCAGAATTGTTATGAAATTCAGTTTTCTACTTAAAAACAAAAGTGACATGGGGAAATCTTTCTTTACCCAACAATAAACACTTGACTAGGCCTATTTTTCTTCACTAACAAAGTACTCACTTGATTGGGTCCAGTCTGTGTGCATTCTGCATTTCTATCACATCCACCATTGTTCACCAGACAAGGGTTGATTTCTTTATAAAACAGAAACAGTGTAATAAAGAGAGAGTAATTCTGGAAACCCAAGGAGAATAAATTTTAAGTAAAACATACTAGGAATGCAGATTTATGACAAAATTCATTCCCTCAGTTACTTAGTACCTCAGTCTAGGTCTTCAGTTATCTTGGTGGAGGCTGAAGCCCTGCGAGCAGCATTTCTGAAACCAGACCTGGGGAGGTGTGGTACAGTATCTTGTGATGGTGAGAGGAGTGTGTGTGTATCAAGCTGCTGGAGATGGGGTTATCCTTGCTAGGGGTAGATGTTATTTGATAAGATTTGGTGTCACACCACGCTGCTGCAGGTGCATGGTTTGCCAAGTACTACCAGTCATGTGGCAGGAAAATATGCCTTTGGCATCAGGGGATATAGTATCAGCAAGCTGCACTTCTGGGTCAGGGTGGAAGGAGGATCATCCCCCTAGAGGAAACCTCTCTCCTGTGATTTTCCTCTGAGTGATGCATGAGACAGGGCACGCGCTTACCGATGCAGACGATCCCATCTCCGGTGTACCCGGCGCTGCACACACAGGCTCTGTTTCCTGGTGTTGTTCTCCTGCACTCTGCCTTGGAGGAACAGCCCCCATTGCTGCTCTCACAAGCATCAATAGCTGAATAGGGACAGCAGCAGAGAGTAAACCAATGTGCTGGACTGGCTTCTTGCTTCTCATGATTATCTGTCTCCATTTTTAAAGGGATTTACTAACATTTTTGGAATGGATTTTTCTGAATTAGGAGGCCACAGACTTCATTAGTGCTAGTAATTTAATACCTATTATTGTTTCCAGAGGGAAAGCTGAAATGGTGTTTCTAGTCTGGAATGTTAGAATTCATCCAGGACTGACTTTGAGTAACTTTCTGTCTTCCAATTCTGCCCATTTCAACAAAACACCAAAGAAAGGGATGTTTGTGTTCATCTCTAGTTTAAATAGCCATTTAAGTGTTGACATTTTGACATCAAAAAAACCTGAGCTTGACATTTTCTGCACACAGATCATATAACTTCTCTTGCAGGAGGTCTAGAGTATAATATCACCTAGCCCTCCTGTGACAGAAAGTCCTGGTTCTTATTCAGATGGATACTCATACTGTTTCTCCAACTCTGGATGAGCTGGATGCTCACAACTTGAGAGCAGGAAGGGAGTCTTGTCTGATCTTCAGTGTGACCCAAATCAGCCTGAAAATTGCTTTAATTTTTGCTTCAAATGACCTTAAATTGCTGTTTCAACAATTTTAGATCAGGGAGCCGATTTTTTCTGCAACTAGTTTTGCCCAGGAATCCTGTATATGGAAGCAAGGAGAGTGCAGAGCCACTATGGGTGACCTGTGTCACCCAGCTCTTCCTGCACATGGGGAATTGCCCCCCAGCAGATTAAAATGGATTTGTCTGTCTTGTGCCAGAAGAGAAAATGAAAACAGGCAGAGTAAGAGTGGAAAAATCTGGGATTAGGACCCTGCCAGACATTGTGAGTAAGTAGTAAAATGGGCTTCTGTCTGAAAAACATTAGTATTTTAATCAGCTGAGAATTAAGAAAAATTATAATTAATTATGTTATTGTAGCTGGAAGCAGTCTGTTTTGGATAACCCAGATTTTTGGAAGAACATCTAGCAAAAGGTGCTATTATCCCTTTCTGAGGGTCTCTTAAATCTCTCTATTCTAAAGAAATGGATTTTGCCACACTAGAAATCTGAGCAAGTTCAGAAAGCTGAGGAAATGGTAGAGCTACACAGCTTCCAATAGCTGGAAGTGTTATTGTGCCCTGAATTGGCCTCTCTTTGCTGGGCTTTCTTGGGAAAGGGAGCAAAAGTCACAAACCAGGTTTCATTACTCTGCAAACAATGGGGCTGGGGTTGTGCACGGCATGTTCCCTTTTCTCTGCTCTCCCTCAGCACAATGCCTCACAACTTGGAGATTTGGAGCCCTTTGTTTGCTATGAATCTGCACCTGTTGGGCTGCTGTTTGTTTTGAGGGAGCTGGCAGCAATTCCTGCTTTTTAACTGGTGCATAGGGAACTGCTCATCTCTCACCAGCTCTACTGTGACCAGAGAGTGCTTCAAGCATTCTTCTTTGGTTTCTTGGGTTTTTTTTTGTTATTTTTCAAAGGGAAGAAACAAAGTTCACTTGCCTGTGCAGAATGTCCCGTTCCCCTCAAAGCCAGCTGCACACTTGCAATAGGCAGTGCCATTTGATAGGAGAAGGCAGCTAATGAAATAAAAGGAGGGAGGCATCATTTAACAGAGAGGAAAAAAAATTGCTCAGGTCTTTTGTACAGCCATTGCTTTTGTGAGTGTTTCTGAAGGTAATGTTGCATAGAAACAACAAGGCATTTAACCCTACAGTAAGAGGTAGCTAAAACCATAAAAATGGACCTAGCTGGAGCAAGCTTTTCAAATATATTTTGGATGTATTATTTTAGGTATTGGAATTCGATGCTTTGGTGTTTGAATATCCTAATTTTTTTTTTGTGCAGAACTCCAGAATTTGCATGTCTACTCACCCAAAAAGCTGTGCACAATTTTTGTCTGTGTGCACCCAATTTATGGAGGGATGCAGCCAGCATAATTCATCACTGCCCCCTACTCCTGCCTTGCCTGCACCTATCCTCAGACCCACAGGTGTATGTCAGTGGATGAAAAATACACAAGAGAAGAACAATCTGCTTCTGTCAGAAACACAGTCTTGATTAGTCTTGATTCCAGAATGTCTGGGGTCCCCATGAGCAAATCTGAGTGTGTAGTTTTGCCAAAAAAGCCTACTGTGAACTGAAGGTCACAAACACACAGGGGAGAGAATGACCTACATCTGGGAAAAAGGGGGTTTGCCCCTCTGGTTTCTCAGCTCCTACAGAAGAGCTGTGGCTGAAAATGAGGAGTCTTTCCAGCCAGCTTCCCTTGTTTTTTTGTTGGTTTTTTTTTTTTTTTTGAGATGTCTTGACTAGTGTAAATCTTGCTGCCTGGTCAGTGGTGAGGAGACAGATGTACTTCAGTAAATGGCTCAGTGGGGCTCACTTGCTCCTCTGAAAACTAGTTAGTATCCCAGTATTGGTGCTGGACTGGTGAGAGCATTTTTTTGTTGTTATTTGTATATTTTGATATTTGTATAGTTTGAACTTTCTGGCCTCATCACTATATACATTAGATTTACATTGCTCCTTATCTCTGTGAGATATGCTGCTGAGAAGTCATGAGCAAGGTGGACTTGATTTTTGCCTTGCAAGAGGTCCCCTTTTCCTCCCCTCTCCTCTAAATAAGTACATTTCATACGTACTTAGCGCTGGTGTGGCACGAGGCGTTACATGCGTCATCTTTGATTTCTGCAAGTGGAAAAAAAAAGAAGTAGGGATCAGAACCTTTTGAGTCAACATCCTTCTAGATTCAGAGTCTTTTGTTCCCACTGTGTGGAGCTGGAGCCTGAGTTCTGTGCCAGACAACTGTGCTCTCAGTTTCGATAAAGACTCCACCTGTAGAGTCTGTATAGATCAGTGGATACCATTTAAACTGATTTGCAAGGAAGAGTTGTGTCACATTGTCAGGAAAGCATTTCACCTGTTGTCATTTATCTGTATTCAGTCTGGTGAATCTTATATAATATTAGAATTATATAAGGGTCAGTTTTCTAAAGGAGCTGAAATTTTTCTCAGAGCATATATAGCAACCCTCTTACAAAACTGTACTTATTACTAATTTTTTTCCCTGGGAAAATTTAAAACTGATCTTGAATGCTATTATAAGTGTGCTTGTAACATTTTAAAATTTCATACTATTATAGCTAGAGTTTTGAAATAGTTACTGAGTGCATTTTAATTATGTCTAAATAGAATATAATTTGATTGGATATAGAAGGTGTATTAAGCCAGCACAAAATGATTTATTTGCTAATTATTTTTTATTGCATTAACAAGAACATAATTTAATATCTGGTGTTGTACAGCTAAATCAACTTTTTGAAGCACTTGAGAGGCTTTTGATCTGAGGGTCAAAATGTGCTGGGTAATCCTGCTCTGGAAAACATATAGCTTTAATAAATGGGATATTCTTTTGGGGCAGATAGAGAGTGACACAGGTAGAGAATCAGCTAAGCCAGCATTTCAGCATTGTGAGCAGAGTCTCAACCGGCTCTCTAATAATGCAGTAATTAATTGCCATGGCACAGGAATGTGACCCATATCTCACTGCATGTGGGAAGCTGCACTGGGATCTGGTCATGGCTGTAGTTCTGTTGTTTTCTGAAATGCTGACTTTTTCCCTCAGAAGAGAGGCAGGACACTCACCAGTCTCACATGTCACTCCTCTCCAGCCAACGTCACATTCACAGGAGCCATCCCCATCGATCCCACTGCTGCATTTCCCATGGACACAAGTGCACACTGTGGGAGAGATGGGAGCAAGCCACTGTCCCTAGCAGTGTGGGCAGCAAGGGGCAGGAAGGACAGCAGGGGTGGCCCAGACATCACCTGCTGATGGCACCTTCTGCTCTAGGCTATTCGAAGAAAGGGACAGCCTTGTGCCTTTTGGTTTCTAATTACACAGTAACTTCAAACTATGCTTATATTTCCTCTATTCCCAAATGCAGGGTCTGAAACTATGTTTTAATGGGAAAGAATTGGTGAAAAACTCTCTGTAGCAGTGGTACAGAGGATGGTTCTTGTTGGATTCTTTTCTAAGTCTGTGGTGTGCCAGATTAGAAGGCACTGTCATGAGCCTAGGGATTAGAAAGAAAACACCATAATGGGGAAAGAAAAGGGGTTAATGATGTTTTTAAGACTGGCCTATTAGGAAGTGCTGTAACTTTCTAGAACCTGGACTGAACATGGTTAGAAGATCAAAGGGGAAGGTTTGGACACCCGGGGGGCCGGCGAAGCTGCGGTGTGGTTTGGGGCTGCTCAGTACCTTGGTCACAGCTGCGGCCGTATCTGCCCTGGCTGCAGCCCTCGCAGGCCGTGCCCACGAAGCCCTCCTCGCACTGGCAGCTGCCGGTGCCGTTGATGCCATCCAGGCACACGCCGTTCCCGAAGCAGGCGCTCCCGGCTCTTCCCGGGCACGGCTGGCACTGCGGGCCGAAGAAACCCGCGCAGCACTCCCTGGTCTGCAAACCAGAAAGGCTATGCTGAGGGGCAGCGGGGCAAGCAGGGTGAGTGAGAGATCTGCATTTCTACAAGGGCTCTAAGTGATAGGGAAAGGGGGAATGGCTTCAGACTGAGAGGGTGGGTTTATATTGGATATTAGGAAGAAATTATTTACTGTGGTGAGGCACTGGAACGGGTTTCCCACAGAAGTTATGGGTGGGCCCATGCCTGGAAGTTCCAGGCAAGGCTGTGGGGGGCTGTGAGAAACCTGGTCAAGGGGAGGATGTTTCTGCCCATGGCAGAGCGGTTGGAACTAGATGAACTTTAAGGTCCCTTCCAACCCAAACTAGTCTTTGATTCTGTGATTTTTAGTAGCGCATCAGCTCTGCTTAATGTGCCAGGACACAGGCTGCCACCGCAAGTCCTTGGTGGGACCCAGGTGCCCTTCACCACTTCAGGGAGAGGTGGAGAATCGCTAGGGACAAGCATATGTTTACCCTTCCCAAACCTGTGCTCCCTCTGCACCATATGGACATGCAGCACTTTGTGTGCTGCAGCAATCATCAGTCTTTAACCTCCCAATCGCTGTTGTGTCCAGAATAAAGGTCAATAAATATACTGTCAGGAGCTGCCTTGATGTGCTGTGTGTGCTTAGTGGGAATGATGAGGAGGATGAAGCCTGGGGAAGGGGGTTCCTGGTTTTTACCACAATAGAAGCAGTGAACTCACAATGATGGTTTTAGCACACCGGGGCTTGCACCCGATCTGGATGGTGTACTGTCTCATGTGGTTTTCTGTGAGGACACAGTATTTCTTCACCCCTGCCTGAGCAAATATTGGAGAAACAGATTCACTTCTGAATAATATTGATCAGCTACTTTCAAATGTGTTAAAAAATGGGACATTAACTTTATGCATGCTGTGTGCTGACTCACACATTCACAATTAAAATGAAGGAAATACTTTTAGAAATAAAAATGAACATATGATCCGTTTAACTCAGTGTCTTGTGGTGTTTTAAAGATGTCTAAAATTGCCTTTGCTCAGAACTGAACAGATTCTATTCAGAATCTGTTTTTTTTTTCATTTTTCACATTTTCTGATCTTTCTAATTATTCTTGGAAAACTGAGTTATGAAGCTGTGCAAAAACAGCTGTTGAAAAATTATCTTCTAGGTCTAAACACAATTGGGGAAAGATTTTTTTGCTGAAGAAAGCTTTTGATCTCAGTATAAACTTGTGAGGAGATTGAGACAAGAATCCATCCGGCTGTTCATTGTAAAGGAAATGTTAATGAGTTTGATTTTTACCTGTGAGGAGTTAAATTTGGTTTTGCCAGTCAAGTACTTTGATGAGGTGGATGGGACTTGAGCTGCTTTGGAATACCATTACTGGCATAATTCATTAAAAAATAATAAAGGAAAATATACTTGTGTAATATCAATGGAGAGGCTTTCACAGATAAGTTAGATACCAATAAACTCTAAATATCTGCAGTTCTCATGTGCTGGACCTGGGCATCCAAAGTCTCTCAAATCTCCAAGTCCTCTTGTGACCGTAGCTTACAGCATATTGCTGGGGATGGATTGACTTTGCCCTTCTGTACATCTCTGACTTGAAGGGCTCAGAGCTGGTGCTGTAATTCCTTCTGGAGCAGGCATACTCCAGACCACATTTAACTCCCCTACTTTTGCATGGTAGAGGTAAACTTGCAGTTTGAGGAGTCTTAGTTGTCCCAGCGCATATGAGAAACTGGCCTTGAAAGAGAAAATTGTCTTTAAGCTGCCCTTCTTCTACCTTGATCCCAGGTAGATTTTTCAAAAAAAAATCTCTGAGGTCAGGGTGAACTGAATCTTTTGAGTATAAGCAAAATATGTAACAGGCTGAGGTAACTACTATGTATTTTGGTGAAACTGAGGCAATTATATTAAAAATAGGATTGAATGCCTATATTCAGTTTTGATATGAAGAAACAAACGACCTTAGCATTAATGAAAAAAATACTTACTATTTCTTTTGTTCCTGGGGGACAACTTGATGGCTGTGAACAAATTCTGCACTTCTCCTTATGCAACACAAATGAGAGGTAGTTAACAGACTGTACAGAGCTGCAGGCAGGTGGTTTCACAGAAAAAGAGTGATTTCCAGCCACATTTCTAAATCTAGTGCTTGAGGTACATTATCAGGATAACCCCTTTGGTAAAGAGGGTGAGGGAAGTTGTCCTGCTCAGCAAGGAAGAATATACCTATGAGGGGGACATCCTTCTCCCAGGGGGAAGAAGGAAAGATCATTTGGTTATTTTTTATTTACTCTTCTAAAGTGATGCTTCCCACTTTATAAACAAGTGGTCTGGTTATGAAGATGTATTAGAATAATGCATTACTAATATCTTCTGAATATTAAGCTCAGGAATTTCTTATTATTGAGCTACTCTGATTATATTTTTTCCAGGCTGTCAGAACACTGATTTCAGGACCCAAGTTGTCTTAAGAGATGCTAAAACTCTGGTAGGAATATCCCTTGTGGAAAATGTGTGCATTCCTTGCTGAGAAATAGTATCACATATCCTATACATTTGAGCTTTGTTTGGCTATAGGTCTCTCTGAGGGGCTTTAAGATTCTATATCAACTTCTATCACTTACAGTGATCACGGTATTATTGATATCACATCTGTTCTTCTGGATTTCCAGGACCTTTCCCAGCCCATGAATAATCCCTCTGTCTGTGGCAACATTTGCATAGTTTATAGGAGCATCGTTTATGTACAGCTGCAAGAGACATGCAATGAGTTAGAGAGCAGCAGAGGTGTTCCATGGCTCTGTGGTAACCTGAGCAGGAGGAGGTGGAAGGAAGAGAGAAATGCACAGGGGTCATGTAAGGAAAACCAACAAAGGTAGCCACTTGCTCATATTCCAGCTGCTGCATTTAACTGCTTCACTGCCCTGGAGGGCATGGGATGACTTGCAGCCTGTTAAAACTTCTGAGCAACAGGATTTGGCAGAGCAGCTTTTTCCAAGGGATGTAAAGGCTATGAAGAAGGAGCCTAAGGCATGCCAAAAGGTGGGTTTGCTGTGCCTGGGGGATGTGGGGCTTCAAGGAAACCCTCCCAGCAGCTGCTCTTTCAAGGAGGACTTCCATCATCTCAGCACTACCCTGCACTCCCATTGTGCCCTCACCATCAATAGTCCCATTGCAGGTGCTTTTTCAAGGCTCAGCTGTGGGCAGAGCAAAGAGCAGGGCTGAAAATCTGTGGGTGAGAAGCTTTCTGTCTTCCTTTTCCTATGCCCACAGGGAGTTCTGGGACAGAGAAGGAGAACCAAGTTTCCTTCTCTTAATCTTGCTGTACCTGATTTTACCATGAGTGGTATTGAAAGGCAGCTTATATTTGTTGCCCAGTGCTTTGAGTTCTTAGGATTGAACGTGAAGTGAATCTACAGAAAATAGGATTAATGTTTTATAATTGAGGACAGGTTTCTAATAGCCCTTGGGAGTCAGATTAATGACTGCTCTGTAATTCAGGCTTGAAGTTGCTAGAGACAGATACCTAAAATTCAATTCCAAGTGTGAACAGCACAACTGAAATCAAATTCAATCAAAGATACCTTCAGGGGTGACTTTGAATTAAGCAGATGTGAGACAGGCCTTGCATTTGAGTGACAACTTTCGTGCTGTTGAGTCACAGAAGCTAATGAGGGATGCACAGCTCCTTTTGACTCCTTGTCAGTTTAAAACTGAAGCTGGATTTGTAAAAAGCAGGAAACCCATTTCTCCCAGCAAGTGCAGACAGCAGTACCTGGCTGTTGTGGAGGAAGAACCCAACCTGGTAGGAGAACCCTAGCATGGTCTCCCTGTGCATGCCATTGTGCAGGTTGTTCTTCAGGAGCTTCTCATCCAGCACAACGTGATAGCGGATTTGGCCTTCATCCTGCCAACACACAATTACAATAGGGTTATGTAATAAAGAATGACAACTTCCTAGGGATAGCATTTTCCAAAGGGTTTAAGCCAAGCATAGATTGCTTGAATATAAAGAGAAACTTTTCCAGTAGGTAGGTTATTTCATATTTCCTTCTGTAGTCAGCCTGCATTCTTGCCACAATGAAAATGTTATTGACCATGGAGGGTGAAAGGCTATTGAACTGGGAGGACCAAGGTTTGCCTGAACCTGTAGTGTGTTCCTGTGCATAGGGCTGGCTGCTGAATTCAGGGAAAAGTCAGATGACTTTTTAGGACTCTGAACTTCATGGGTTCATTTGACATGAAGGGTTTCATATTCATGAGTGTTTCCATACCTATTTCTTATTCCTTTGGGAATCCCTGAATAACCTACAGGGGAATAAACTATGGTGAGTGTTTAGAGTAATTTTTTTTCTGTATATCTATATTTTTATATCTATCTATAGATAATCTTTAAGGGCGTCTTCAGTCAATAAAGACTGCTTTTAATTGTCTTTAATTGAAAAGCTTTCTATGCTTGGTTGATAGAGTATATTCATATTTCACTGTAAAGTGATGAAGTTACTCTCTATACATCAAAATTTTGTGTGGGTTTCCCAAGGCTTCTACATCTTGTTCTGAAGCAGGAGACTCCCAGAGCTCTCCCTGACTAGGAGGAGGAAGCAGAAGCAGGATGTGTTGGTGAGAGATTGACCAATGTGAGAGAAGCTGGGGTGTTTGGGGAGTTTAGGAGTTGCCTAGCCAACAGACAGTGCTGCTGCAACTTTGTCTTTGCAATAAAAGGTGCTTGTGGGAAATCCTGTTGCTCACTGTCCCCTTATTCTGAATGTCCATGCTGCTCCTGCTCTTCTGCTCCTTCAAAAGTATGTGAAAGCATGAAGCACCTCCAGGATGTGAAATTTGTGATGTTGCCTGGCTGTGCCTACAGAGTAAAAGATTGGCCTTGACATCTCTTAGGGCTGGCCTGGTTCCACAGGTTTGGCAAAAAATATTTGCAGATGAGAAAGTGGGAATTAAGATAGAGCTAATCTCCATCAGTGTCCAGCCCTATTTAATCTCCTGACTTCGATGAATTGGAGGAAAAGCTCACACTGATCAATCTTGATTTCTGTCTTTAATCACCAGCAGAGTTAGGACATCTCGCCCCATCAGGGCCAAGAAATGGGATCTTTTCCCTGTGCCAGACTCTTCCCTCTGCAGCAGAGTTCTCCCAAGTGCTTCACAAAGAGGTTAAGCCTCAGGCAGATTTAACCTTATGGTTGTTTTTTGATTTTTTTTTTCTTTTCTCAGATTGCCACATCAGGCAAGGTTGGGAGAATGGAAGAAAGACTGAAGAAACATTGGTGAGGGTGAGTAGTGGAAATGAAAACGATTTCTCTGTGTGCATGTGTAATCCAGATCTACTGGGATTGATGTCCTATGTGTCTCTCAAAGTTTATTATAAATTCTTCTTGTAGTGATGTGGAAATGGTGATGTGTCAAGAAACAACTAAAATAGTGTTCAAAAGCCATTTGAGCAGATGGAGCTTGATCACTTGTGGACGTGGGACTTTTGCCATGGGTCTGCTGTTGTTGGTAAATGGTTTGAGATGAGTAATTTGAACCCTATGCTCCTTGGGTTCTGGGCTGTAAATGGAGACCATGCAAGTAGGGATAAAGTGTGGATAAATATTTCTGGAAGAGACAGGGAAGAATTAAAGCCACTGGGCAAATAATGGGTGAAGCTTTCTCTGCAAGGTGTGAGGCTCTTGATATATGCAATCTATAAAGCTGTTTCAAATTGGAGAAACTACGAAGAAAGCTGCTGGGATGATGCAGAAAAAGGATAGCTTATCTTCGGAGGAAATCAACAAGGCTGAGAAGGGGGTTTGAACTTGTAAATATGTCAGTGTACAAATGCCAGAGGGAGAGTGTTGCTGCAGCATTCCTGCAGGAATGACAAGGATAGTCTGGATAGTTTTAAGAAGGAGTCAGAATATTTCAGTGCATTATTAATGATGGGGTATTAGTGATGTCAGGGGACTGGAGTTTTTTCACCTAAAAAGCTCATTTCAGTGTTTTTTCTTGTCACTCCTATACTGATCTTCTTTACATAAAAAAACCTCAAAAATCCCAAAATCCCAAACCAAAAAAGGTCTACTGACAAGATGTCTTGGAAATTATCACCATGTTTTTTAGAGAAGGCCAAAACACAGAAAAAATAGCTAGGCTCTTCCAGCAACTCAGGAAAATATAGGTAGATCCATCCCATTTCACCTTCTTTGGTGTTACAGACAAAACCTAACTTCGGATTTCTGGGAAACAAATCTCCCTATATCTGTGTCCTCATAACCCATCCACTTGAAACAAAAATGAAATACTGAGCTGTTAGGACAAGCCTTGTGAGTAATACATACCAGAGTAGCAGATTTCTTATCCTTTAGGTAATTTTCTATGGCATCATTACTTGGGGCAAAGACTGTGTATGTGTTTGCTGCTTCTATTTCATTAGCCAGGCTGTATTGCTGTTGTGAAACACATTAAAAAATTCAGAATGACCACTGATAGTCTGAAATGCAAACAAAGCAGAGAAACACTGTGACCATGGTGTGACAGCTTACAATAATGTAGCCCCTGAAAATGGAGTAGTCGGGCATTTGCTCCAGGCGGGCCAGCAGCCTCGGCATGACAGCGCTGCGGAGTGGGGTCAGCACCTGCAAAGGAGCAGACACCCCACATCAGCTGCAGGTGAAGGATCACATGCAGGACAAAATGCTGTTCTGTGCACTTTTTTCCACAGGAGGTTAATGGTTTTGCACTGCTTGTGGTGCAGAAGAGCAAATCCTTATCGATATATTGTGTACCTTATCGATGACGTGAATGACCCCGTTTGTGGATGCGATGTCGCTGGCCACAAAGTGAGCGCCCTCGAGGGTCAGGTTCTGGAAAAGGGAGAGGGGAGAGGTTTCTGTTTGTCTTGTTGGGGTGGTGCTTCCCAGCAGCTCATCCTGTGGATTTCCACACCTTCCCAAATGCTTGCCTAGGGCTGCACCATGGCAGCACTAATTCACACCAGAGGCTGGGTTACCTCAGGGAATCATGCACAGGGGAGGGGACTTGAGGGCTCTTGGCTGTTCCCTACGTGCAGACTGGCAAAGCCCTGGAGTGGCTTGCTGGGCTTGGTGCACTTGCCTCCAGCACTGAGCTCTGGGTAGGCTGAGCTCTGAGCTGATTCACACCCTCCCAGCTCTGTGGAGCTTTGAAGGACCCTGTTCATAACTTCCTTTGGAGCATGGAGGTGGGGGGAACTTCCCTCTCCCTTAATGGGGATGAAGTGCTTAAATGTGACTTGTGTATTTCCAGGAAATCCTCCTCATAACATGGAATCTTCCTGATAAAAAGGCTAAGGGGGAAGGGCTGTAACTTGTTATTTACCATTAAAAATACCCTGAGGTGCTTTAGGACTATCAAGTTGCATATGTGGAGATGTGTGTTATCACTGCTTCCTCCTACCTTCCCTGTTCCCTAAATTAAGTTACTTGGTTTCCTTGATGCTCTTTGTCTTAATGTAGCTCACACAGGCTGCTCCAGGCAAGGACTGCCCTTCTGCTTGGTTACAACTGTCCAGTATTTACAGCAGCTACTGGGACATTAGAAATAAATAATATTGTGGACAAATTTCAGTGATGTAAAGTGGTGGAGAAAAACAAGGTAATGTTTCTCCCAGAGGGCCCAATATAATTGAACTATGCCTTTAATCTTATGAACACGTATTTAAAAAAAATACATAATGTCTATGTGGTTTTGTAATACAAGAAAGAGGCAGTGATGGTCAGGGTTTGGTGTATGATACCGCAGTGGTTTGCAGGTCATCTCACCCCATTTTCTTTAGACAAGCGTAGGAATTTGCTCTGTAGCGATGTTGGCAGCATGTCAGAGGACGATAAATTCTGGAAATCAGCAAAGCTGTAAGCTCCTGTCAGTACATGATACCTAAAGGAAATTAACTGGATTTGAAGGTTTTGTATTTTCTCTCTTTTTTCTTTGTCTTATTTCAGATAAACATGCTTAGTGCGTCTCAAACTGTAGTTTTAAGCAGGAATTGCTTCTACAACACCTTGTTCAGCCATGTTTTTATCTTAGTTCAACCTTTAAACATTTCTGACATAATATTAATAATGCCTTTTTTTCCAGTGGCCTTGCTACAGAGATTTATACCACTGGAACTAGAAGGGGACTCCTATGCCCTTCCTTTAAAATCAAAATACCTCTAGTGGCTTTGAACCAAAGGCTTGTTTAGCATAAAAACAGTTAATTGATAAAGCCAAACCCCCAAACCATGAACGTACTTAAGGAGAGTTGGAATGTTACTTTTTGACATCCAAAAGGCTTTCTCATCTTCATCCATGTTCTCAATTGCTTGCAGAGAAGGCACAAGGACAGTTAGGTTTGAGGTGGTGGACAGCACTGAGTTTATCTTGGCTTCCTGCATGGAAGTAAAGAAGGTAAAATAATTCATTCTAAGGATGGTCTATAAATAGTAGCTGGTGACATTTTAAGCAAGGTGGAGTATGTGACGTGCTTTGTGACCATCCTGGAAAGGGAAAAACTATTATACTGAGCAATGACTTGAACAATAGCACTTAGAGCTGTACAAAAATGGTAAATGAGTGTCTATTTTTTACAGAATAGATTGCCAGTGTTTAAAGGGCAGAAATAATGTCCAGGTCAGAATTGTTTCTTATTATTACATGCATAACTCGACCCCCCTCAATAGCTAGCCTGTCTCATAGGTTTTGTTAAATGTTAAAGAAAAAAATAGTGGTGAAAAATGCTAGTGTTTACTGATAAATTCAAGTAACTTGCTCTTACAGAGCACTCCATGTTATTCAATAGATAGGACTATGAACCATGATATAAGAAACTCCCATGACACAGAGTTCCCATTTGGAAGAAGACTATTTAACGTGGCTGGGATTTTTTTCAAGAGGTCCAAGAGTTATCTGTACCCACTAGCACTGCAGTGGAGCTTGCTGCTGACAGCTCTAATTTTAGATGGGGATTGTGAGATCTGTAGCATGTATGAATTAATTAATCTTTCATGTTTTTATCTGCCTTAAGGATGGAAGGAGTTTCCACTGGAGAGGATTTTTCCAGCTGTGTGGATTTTTTTTTTGAGTGAAAAATGGAAAGCTAAATATTTACATGTGATCTTGCTGAAGATGGGGTTCTCCAAGCTTTTCACGGGCTCCACAACTTGCCATTTTTGATACTGCAAAATCTGAGGGAGCAATTTGAGCTTGGGTTCTACCTTTTTTGCAGCTGGTATGCTGCCTGGAAGCTGGCTTGTTTTGGATAGTCCTTCATTACCCATATTGGGTTTTGAATCAAGAAGGGAATCAGCTCCCTTAAATAGCTGGGAATTTTGTCTCTGTTAAGATCATCTTTCTTCCTAGCCATCGTCCCTATCACCTTCCAAATATTTAAATATAGAAAGAGCAACAAACTTCCCCTTCTCATCCTTCCTGAGCAGCAAGAAAAATATTTGGTTATGAAAAGGGGTAAACATCACATTCCTGCTCAAGCACAAAGTTAAAACCCCACAGATGGATATGCCTCCCTATTTTGCTCATGTTTGTAGTTACCAATGTTTATTTTAAGTGATAGCATTTCTCTGAAGTGTAGCAGAAATTTCCACATCTGTTTCAATATATTATACAGAATCTTCCCTCTGATTTGTTCCCTCATTATCTAAAGAGCACATTAGCAGGAGAACAGCATTTCTTATTGTGCCCATTTCTTTAAATTCTTTAGTTTCTCTCTACAGTGTCCAGTGCCACAGTCTGAGCTCAGGGCCGGGCAGACAACTGACCTGAATTAGCCACATTGAGTTCTCTTAAGAAGCTCCCTTGAAACTTCCCCCTCTAACCAGCCCCCACTACTCTGTAACACTAGCCCAGCCTTGGGGATTCTGAAGAGGGAAGAAGCTCCAGGAAACCAGACGAGATGGCAGAGGCTCTGTTTCCAGATGTTTATTCTCCGGGGAGGGGGAGGAAAAGAGAGAGGGCAAATGGCGGTGTGGGGGTTTATCTGTGGTCTGGGAGGTGGGAGTTCTCTGGCCTCAAGCCAATAGGATACAGATAAGTGTAGGGTTCAATCTAACAGTCACAGCTATAGGGGGTCACAGAGGTTCTTAGGATGGGTCAAACCATTCTCAAGGGAAACGCAGCACTCCCTGAGGTGTTCCTTGCAATTACGTACTTTAATGATCCCCAAGCCATCTAACTTTGAAAAGCCTTAAAGCAACTAATGTGCTGTGACTTCTGCTTCTGATGCTGTTCATTAACACATCACTGTCCTTTCTCTTTCACCATGTATTTGCTGAACACTTTTTACACTTAGGTTTTAAGTTCTTGTGGGAGCAACCAGTTTGGATCTTTATTAATACAATTCCAGTCACAGTGGGGTAGGACCTTGATGTTACTGCTGTTCCAGTAATAAATGATAGCATGTGAAAATACAAAGTAGATTTGGACAACCAGTGTATCCAGAACTTTGGGGTTTGAAACCTACTTTGGTATTTCTTCCATAATCTGGAGTCAAGTTAATCTTTCCTCACTGAGGTTGTTCAGCCTGGAGAAAAGAAGACTCCAGAGTGACATTTTGTGGTCTTTCAGTACTTACAGGGAGCTTGTAAGAAAGGTGGGGCAGACCTTTTAGCAGGACCTTTTGCAACAGAATAAGGAATAATGGTTCTAAACTGAAAAAGGGTGGATTTAGGTTTGATTTAAGAAAGAAATTTATTTTTTTTTTTACCATGAGGGATGAAACACTGGAAGAGGTTGCTCAGGGATGTGGTGGATGACCCATCCCTGGAGACGTTCAGGATCAGGCTGGGCAGGACTCTGAGCAGCCTGACCTAGTTGAAGATATCCCAGCTTATGGCAGGGAGATTGGACCAGATGGACTTTAAAAGTCCTTTTCTACTCAAACCATTCTATGATTCTATTTCCTGCACCTCAGCCAGGCCTGTACTGACTGAGTTTTTTCCTGCTCTCGTGCTGTGGCAGCCGCACACTGTCCAGCCATACACTTGCATTTTCCTGCCATGGGGCACATGAAAATAGGGGGGTAGGACATTGCCTTCCCTTCCCACTTGCCATTTTATTGAATGAGAGAAGTTGAAAGGAGACACCTGGGGTCATGTTCAGTCTCTGCTCACACCCTGCTGCTGCTCATCTTGGCTGCAGTGTGTTTTCATGCAAAACTAGTCATGGCTTATGTAGCTCCCTGCCTCAGAGAGCAGGCTTGGAACTAGCTCTGCTGCTTGTGGAGCTTCCTTACTCACTGAATTAGGGTTCAGAAGTTGGTTTTCAGGCAGAAATAGGGAACCAGATGATCAACCCTCCCACAACAGGTGGGAAAGGCACCCTGATGTCTCTCCAGACAGCTTTTTTTTAGCTTCCTCTCTCTGATGGAAATATTGTTGTGAGGCTCCCATTTTTAAACTCTACAAGGCTCATGTATTTCTGCAAACTTGAACATACTACAGAAATTAACCACAAAATGTACTTACATTAACCCATTGGTTAAAAGCAGCTGCTTCTGACAGAGTGGATAGCTCCTGATGAGAAAGAAGAGAGATCAATGAATTTGTAAGCTATAATTAGCTGTACCAAAGTGCTCTTGACTGTAGTGCAACCCACCATGTCTGGCCTGGCTGATGTGACATGGAGGAGGAGGAGATTTTCAGTGTGTGTGAAAAGGGATGGCATTATCTTTTTTTTTTTAATACTTATACTTTCTGGTAATGGGAAAGGTGAATTACCAATTCTTGAAAATCAGGCCATGGATTGCTTGGGTGTGTATCTGACCTTGGTATGTGTTGTGTACTGACCCCAGGCTAAGCATTAATTTCCTGTGATTTTAAACTTAATTCTTCTCTTAACTCCATGTAAAATTGATTGAAATATATGCTGTTTTAGCTGATATTTGTACAGCATCTTACACATCACTCAGCCCTTATTCTGCCACAGTACTTAGAACAGAGAGAGATGATAGAATAAGCAGGGTGGCAGATAGTGCTGAGAGCCATGTAAGATTATTGCCAGGAGCTGAGACTGAGGACACTTTCATTTTTCCTGTGCTGTTAAATGCATATTTATTTCAGCAATTGACTTGCTTTTTATCTGCCTGTGGGTCAGCACAGTTTGTTTCAACATGATAAATTGATCATTTCCACTGAGAGAGACTGCAGGGCAGAACTTCAAATGAGTTGACTGCTTGGTGCTCCCAGCTGGGAGGTGAGTGCTTAGCACTTCTGTAGGTCTGGACTCTGGGATTGGCATTTTTCAATTTGTTTTCAATTTCAAATTTTCAATTTGTTTGAAGCCATAAATATGCTCTTCTCCCTTAGGCCCCTTTCCAAGCCATGTTTTTAAACACAACAAATAGTTTACGAATCAGGCAAGTGTTTCCACTGGAACATTCTTTGCAGAGATCACTGGCGGGCATCATATTTTTCTGGCTGTTTGTAAAGGCTTTGCTGTTCTCTCTGGTTAAGATCCAGGGTGAGCCCTATGCAGCAGGTCCTGTGCCCAGAGGAAGTGACCCCTTGCAGTACTTACATCTGCAGCATTTCCGTAGCATGTCCTCCCGTCCCCCTCGTAGCCCTTTGGGCACACACACTCCCAGCCACGAGAAGACTCAAACTGACAAGTTGCCTTTGAACCAGAAAGAGAAAGAAAGAATTTATCAAATACTCAGGAGACCACTCCAGCACAGATGGCCTGTGAAACCTCTTACTAGGACCTGTTTATATATAAGCATAAGCTTACAAAGGAGCTTTTTACCATCTTCCATGGGTGTTCTCACCTTCCTGTAGGACACACTCCATCGGCCCAGGATACTAACTCCCTCCCCTCCCCACCATGCACTAAGTCTATAGGAATCTAAACCCTTGCTCCATCTTTTCTTGTTTCCTCCCTACCCGTCTGAGGCCCCATTCTTTCACCTGACTATGGCAGATCCATCCTCTGCTCCCCAGTGCTCCTCACCTCAGCTCTGTGCCCCACTTGAGGATGGAACTACAGGGCACAGCAGAGCTGTGATAAAGCTGATAGATGCCTGGGTAGAGAAGCTTGACTTGGGTAAATATCCCAACAGGATAGTGGATCCAAGTTGTAATTGCTGGTAGAAAACCAGCATTTATTTATTCCAGGCTCGAGAGAATCCTTCTGTACTGGCAGATTTGGGAGCAGCTCTTGCAGTCTATGCTCAGCTCATGTACCATACTGATGTGGTTCACACAGTTTTCGGTGCTTGTAGAACTGCTTGGAAAGTGCTTTCTCAAAAGGAAATTGCAGGCTTGAAATGGCAAATAAATTCTATGGTGTGCGCAGGAGGCGAGGTGTGATATGTATCTGAACACTTTGTTCAGGGAATGATTAATTACTCACCAGATGATGGCATTTTCCATTTTGTTCCAGGCACGAATTTATGGGTGTGCATTCAATTCCATTCCCCTGAAATCCATCCTTACACTTACAGTCATTCTGTTGTTTCAATAAAACACGGCAATTCATTAAAATGATTAAAATAGTGTGCATATTCTAGACATGGTGAATTAGTTTCTGTGTGTTTCTGTAGCTTGGCATTGACTTCAGTGGAATGACACTGACTAATATCTGCAGAAGACCTTCATACCTGACATATACTAATGTACTTTCTAAAAATGTGTTTGCTGCCAGAGCACCACCACATAGAAAGGAGGGAATGCTGGGACTGGAATTTAAGGAGACTGTTTTGGATAGAGAGCACCATGTGGAAATAACATCATGGCTGTGAGGGAGAGGAGGATTTGAGGAAGAAAACAGGGTAGGAAGCCCAAGCTCTGGCAGAGCAAAATGGTTGAGGACATGCACTGAAGGTGACACTGAATGTGAGGACCTACCTGACCTGGCCCGATGTATATGCAGGTGGCATTCTCGTGGCACCGTGCCGTGGTGGGCAGCAGGCAGTTGTTGATGGCTGAGCAGTCCCTTCCATTGCCTGTCCATCCTGCCTGGCAAATGCAGCTGTGTTCCCCTGGGCCTGTCTGAACACATTCAGCCTAGGGGAAGATGCAGAGGCAGCCATTCAGGACTCTTAGGGAGCATCTGCCTTTAGCCATAAGGCTTGTCTAAGCTCTGTAGCTGTATCTGGGGAAAGAGCCTAGAACTCCAATGAAAACTGTGACTCTTGTGCAGTAGTTTCTGGCCAAACCTTCCTCTTTGCTTGCCTTTCAAGGGAAAAGCACGTACTTACATTGATATTGCAGCCACCAGGGTTTAAAACAGCACAAGGATCAACTTTGCTGCAGCTCAAGCCGTCTCCCTCATAGCCAGGTTTGCAAACACAGCTACAGAGACAAGAGGAGGAAGGAGGTGTTACACGTGACAGGACAGCTCTAAAGTAAAGTGATTGTTTTCCACTGCAACATGCTATTTATAGGCAGCTTAAAATTGGTAACCTTGGATTCGTGATGCAAATAGCTCAAGTGTGTACATTATGTTTTTTTTTTTTTCCAAAATGTTGACTGGATTAATTGAGTCAAATCAGGGATCCATTCTCTGCATATGAGACAGGGAGTGAAATTAATTCTGAGCTGATGTTATCATTGCAAAGTTGAGCTAACAGCTCTAAAATATTTATGGGTTGGCTATGCTCTCTCTGTTACACAGAAGATGGCTCTCTCCCTGAAATGTGTGCAAGACAATGAGGCCTCCTGTTTCCCTGAGTCCCTCCCCAGGATTAACCTATATTGGAGGGAATTACTTAAGCACTCAGGCTGTGCAGCATCCCCCATTGTGCTTGTCATGACTCATTATGGATCCACTGCGGCAAGAGGCAAACTTGCTGCATGTGAAGGTGAGCTTGAGGCAAGTGCAGGGCAGCTGAAGCAGTAACAGAGTTTTGTGGCCAGTCCTGGCAGGACTGGGGAACCTGTGCTGAAGTCTGTGGTGCTGTGGTGTGCAAAACTTACCTGAGCTGACCAGAGTGAGATATCCATCCTCAAACTGTTTTGAATTTAATTCTTTTTCAGCAAGGCTTAAACTCCTAAATCACTAAGGGGTGGTTAGAAATAAGAGCTTTCTAAAAGCCTCTGTAGACGTTGGTGGGAAGGGAGGCTTTTAATCAAGAATCAGATCTGTATGCAACTATCAGTGTTAAATACATAAGCTACAGGGTATTGAGAAGCCATAATTATCTTGCATCTCAAGGCTGATGTGGTGCATGGTTACGATTGTTTGCTGCATAGCAGGGTTGCAGAGGCTGCTGTCTGTGCACTGCTGCCAGGGACTGTTTTGGTCAGGCAAACAGGAAAGAGCTGCAGCACAGTGAATATTAATTGGATGCAGGCTGCTGTCTTACCTCACTGTGCCATCGCTGAGCTGACAGTCTGCATGTGCATGGCAGAGCTGTAGGGAGGGCTCACAGGGAACAATCTGCTTCTCACAGAGTTTCCCTGTGTATCCAGTTCTGCAGGATCCAGGAAGACAGGTCCCATCGCTGTCTATTCGGTTGTCACACTTCCCATAAATGCAGAGGCACTCTACCAGAGATAAACTACAATGTGCAATTCCACAGTGGAAAAAGGCATTTATACTTACATAGTACTTCTTATGAATCAGCTCTTCCTATTTTTTTTCAAGAATCTAAACTTTTGTAGTTTTTAATCTCACATTGATGGGGGACTTGTTTGTTAATCATAGCTGTGTCTTTTCAGGTGTGTTTTATGGGTAATTATTTAAAACCTGTTGTATTTTTACACTGCTCTTATCAATGAATTTCAAAGTGCTTCAGAGAAGTAGGAGCAAAATGCTATGTCCTAGACTATTAAAGTTATTCATTGCATGACTTTTGCTGTGCTTTCAGGGCAAGCCTTTAAACATTGAGCCCACAGATCCTCCAGGCTGCACTGTGCTGGGTGCACAGAGCATCAGCACAGACCCACCAGCACATTGCTAGGACTGGGTGGATTAGTGCTGCTGGAGGCACAGCAATGTGCCCAAGGGATGCAGCAGAAAAGCTTTGTGCATTCCAAAGGAGTGTCAGTGACTAGTCAAGCGAACACTTACTACTTTGGTGGGACTGGAGTTTAGGCACTACCACAGTTCCTTATGGAATTTGTGTCTCAGCTTTTGTCCATGTACCTCTGAACCTTTAAGGGAGCTTTGCTTCATGAATGGCAGGCTGTTTCATAACAAAAAAGACTAAAAATGGTTTTTTAGATGAGGAATGTGTGTATGTTTGATGGTGTATATGCGGTAGACTCTCAAGTGTATTATGATTTGGCTCAGTGGGATTAAGTCTGTAAGCTATAAAATAGATCAGAAATTATTCAGTAAGGGTAGTTAAGTGGCCTAAACACAACTTGATTATAGATCTAGTTGTTCTTAGGTTACATATGTTTGTCATTGCAGGCAGAATCTGTTCTGTTATGGGCAATAGCAGATGGGAACAGAATAGCAAAGATTTTCTCTTCAATTACTTGTGTGAGGGAGACAGAAATCAAAAGAACAATGAATTAGTATAAAACAAGCTATGCCCCCTGTAAAAAGTAATTTAGAGTATTTACACTGACCCTGGCCTTATGATATGTCCCTTTGAAATAGGAAATGAGAATTCCCCAGGAACATCTTGCTCATCTTCCACAGGGACTGTTTAGCAAGCAGTTAACTCCTGCCTGAACACCACTAGGGTCCAAAAGAAACAGCCCACACTCCTGTGCTGAGGCTGTAGAGCTGCACTTACCTTTGTCACACTGAGGTCCATATTTGCCAGGGTCTGAGCAGAACTGGCAGCTCAAGCCTTGAAATGCCTCAGTGCAAACACAAGTGCCATTTCCATCCAGGCCATCCATACACTGTGATGTGGAAGGGAGGTGATTGTTATGTATGAATTCAAACAAGTTTTTACCCTAGAAAAGAGACTACATGCCTGCTCATATTTTGTGACTCTAATAGACTCAGTAAGAACCCCAGCTTTGCTGAGACAGGTGTTTCAAAGAAAAACTTTCCTTATGCTTTTTCTTTGCTGCTATATATTCTACCTTTCTTTGCAGGTTTTTTTTTTTTT
>VXBC01006471.1:635198-688513 GCA_013399945.1 Ploceus nigricollis
TGATTTCAGTGGGTTTAAGGATGCCTTGGTGCTCTCTCTGACAGAGGAGGGGGAAAGTGAGAGAGAATCTGGGATCTATTCAAATTCACAGGAGAGAGGAAAAAAAAGTGGTTTTTCCGCATTTAGTCCTGCAGCTGCTCTTCCCTTACAACAATTTTTATAGGTGCATCTCTACTCCAGAAGAGAAAGAAGCTAACCCAACAGATCAGTTTGGTTTTGCACAAATACTGACAACATTTTTAAAAATATGTTCACTAGGTATATCAGGATCAGAGACTGTAATATTACAGAGAGAAAAAGAATATTTTTGTGTGCACTGATAAATGTTTAAAACTACTAAAATATGTAGCAGAATGATTTTAAATATTTTAAATAGATTTTTTAAAAAAGTAAGGAAGAGCATGAATGAGAGTCATTCCTGGACTGTGGATAATCATAAGGAAAAAAACCCTGATATTTCCCCTGATATTTAGCACTCAGGTGTACATGGCTGTCCTTGTATACCAATCATTTGCTCTGCATCCTTTATAATATTAATGCTAACAGTAGGTGGGAATGAGAAGTTGAAAATTTCTGCCTCATTATAGCAAGAAATTCCTCTGCTCATGCCTCCCCTTGTCCCTTTTTTATTCCCCCTGCATGCAAAGTTGCCTCGATCAGAGCGAGCTGCTCCCAGGTGAGGGCTGTGACTTACAGTGCTGGTCCTGTTAAAGTGAATGAACTGCTGTGCCATGGTCCTGATGTGCTCTATTGAGACAAGGCTGGCAACCTCTAGCTGAAATGAATGTAAATTGGTTGAGACAAGTGTAATACCATTACTCTTTTCAAATCCAGACAGATTTCACAAGAAAGACTTTCTTCAGGGCAAGGAAATTATCAGTGTGACAATTATTATCAATCGACAAACCAGCTTGTGTAACAAAGCGAGTGTCATTAAATCATGACTGAGCTTGCTGGTTCCTACAGGTGAGGACCTTATTGCTCAAAAGAATATTAATTTTTCTTCCAATTATAACAGTCATTCTAATGAAAGTTAATACTTTTCTCTAAAAAGAGCCCTGTTTGCATCCATAGACCATTGTGGTGGTGCTGGTGCCATGAAGGTACACGTGGCTCTCATGTTCCCTCCGATCCCACTCTCTGTGCTGGAGTGACCATGTCCATTATATAAATGGAGCCTTTCATTAAGGATACAACCACTTCTTTCCTTCCTTCCCCACAACAGAGGCTGGGGTAGGGATGAACTTTCCCCCAGGAAAAACAGGGGGCTTGCTTAGAGGATGAAAAAAGCAGGTCTTTCTGAAAAACAGAAGACTGATTTTAGCAGAATAGGCTCAGAGGTAGCTGGATTTCAAGGGCAGTAAGTCCTTTTCCTGCTACTCCTGCCTGTAGTCCTGGCAATACCCCCTGACAGTGGTTCTTGCTCCTACACTCTGGGCTGGCAGAGCAGCTGTGCTCACCTCAGTGTTGGAGACAATGTGATATCGGACCAGCTCCAGCAGCTTCCAGGAACCCTGCCAGTGCAGAAAAGAGGCTGTTTTAGCCCAAAATGAGCCTCAGGAAGCCAGTCTGGTTAATTGAGTGGACATGGGGATGAGAACAGCATCACTGGCTGGGGCACCAGAAACCTCTGGGTCAGTGGTGGTGCTCAGCTTGTGGCAGGCATCCTGGCATTCCATGCCCTCACCCCTGCACCACATTTTATTTTGATATGGGCCTTCCATGACATGCATGTGTGCTGGGACAGGCAGGAGGTGTCCAGGGGACAGGATACCAATATCCACCTCCTGGGACCCCACCAGCAGTGACTCCCATCCAGTGGGGCTCTTGTGGCAACTGCTTCCCTTGACTGTTCCCACCAAGGGTGATGCATTCCAGGAGAGGTTTTGGGGCTGTGCCACATGTCTGTCCAGGCTGTGATGTCTGGGCAAAAGAAGAGGACTGGGGGCCTGGTGTAGAGGAACATCATCCCTATATGTGATGGGAGACCCTAGATCCTCTTCCTCTCTAGGTGTTGCCTTGATCTTTAATTGTTAGAGATGGCTTTCAACCTTGATCATAGGAGCTAATTTAGATGAACACTGGACAATGCATGTATAAATCTCCTATCTCTCTACTGTCTGAGAAAAATTTGCCTTCTAGAAAGACTGTACCTCTGCAGAAAGCAGGTAATCCAGAACCTCAGCTTTCATGTTACTCAGAGCCTCATTACTTGGAACAAAGACTGTGTAAGGCTGTTTGTCCTGCTGTAAATCCATTCCTAGGCCAGTTTTCTGTTTTGGTTTAAAAATAAAAATGAAATTACATATTAATGTTGAAGAACATCCAAAAGTAGCCTTATGTAATTGCTTTTCTGGATCCTTACCTCTATCAAGGATGTAAATTGGCTGTATCTTCCATTAGCTTGAAGCACTGACATTATAGTTTTCTGAAATAGGATAAAAATAAGATTTGTTTTAGTTGGGAATATGAAATAAGTACCAGTTCTTATGAGACATTTCTTGACTTACTGCGTGAGTCTCAGTTGTTACAAATTGAATACATTTCATTTGGGGGGCTGGTGGTGCTTGGAAATGACTGAGATAGCAGCACTGTTTTCCTGGTGCTATGCTGGTTTATAGTTAGATTTTGTTATTGTGCTGAAATTCTGGGTGGTCACAGGAAACACAGCTGTGTGTGTATGGGGAAAGGGTTTTTAGCTCTTGATCCCCAGTAAAAAAATGGTAGAGGAATAAAATATTTAAAAATGCAACATAAGGAAGAGAACTTTTAAGCAAACATGATAAGCTGGGCACCAAAAACCCAAAGCATTTAAAATCACAATTTTTTTTTTAATATTAGCCTTTTGGGGGGAGGAATTGAAACTTTGAATACAAATCTTGTCTGATACCTGTACAGATGTCCCTCCTTTTAGTGTGTGATTCTGGCATTCAGTGAAATTCACTGATTATGACTGCCAATTTTCCAAGGAACCCCTCAGATGCAGTGAGAACATCCAAACCCTCCATGGTCCAGCTTGGCAGAAGGGTGAATGTCTGTCTTCTGTGGAAACTGTGTCATTACCTTTCACTTTGAATATTGCTTCTGTGAGCTGATGTGCAATGGCTCAGTAGAGTTTGTTTCGTTTCTGTCAGTCATCCTCCTTCACATTCACCTCATGTGAAACTGTTTTAAGAGAAAGTTTGACATTGCATGTCTATAACTTATGGCTCACCTCTTTGCTGCTCTCAAATGTTGGCTGCACGTTGTCCATGGCTTTGTCAATAATGTGCAAAATTCCATTGGAAGCAATAATATCTCCCTGCAAAATTTTTCCTTTTGCCCTTCCTCCTTGGATTCTAATCCTTAATTGATTATCCTGAAAGAAGCCAGGCAAAGGATAGTGAATTCTTTATTATGAAATTACAGCAGAGTGTGTACACTGGTTGAATGTACTCTAAGACCCCTTCCTGTTGCCAACACCTAAACAATTTAAATCTGGGGAGGCTAAAGATTGCTTCCACTGCCTATCAAGGAAATGGAAAAAAATTCCTTTGGATCAGGATCGTGTTCTTTTGCTTCAGAACAGCAAAATTCAGAAGAGAAAGAGAGACAGGCCCTGAGGGGAATTCAGTGTACCTGAAAGTGTTGTGGTGACTGCTAGTAATAAAAATCTGCCAGGAAATGATTTAAAATATTGTTGTACTGGAAAGGTCAGCTCCTATAATCTTATGGGACTCTAACCCATTTCCTTATATTCGATGTATATTTGAAACAACAAAATGTTGCTGATTCTGCACTGTACTGAAGCCTTCAGGAAACAAACAGGGCTCAGACAGCAAGGATATTTTCCTGTTACAAATGGAGTGTGTACTCACTGAACATACAAAATAGATATCTCTGCTCAGATGCCACTGCTCTACTGCAAAACATGAGAAGTACTTGATTTCAGCCTCCACATAGGCCAAATCCATCAAGAGACATATAATGGACCAAGATCAATAATTCCAGACTATAAAATCTAGTGTATCATCCACAGAGAACAAGTTTTTTAAACCATGGGACCAGACTGCCCTGCTGTTTACTGACATAGGATAATCTGGGCTAATGCTGAACTTTGCTATGTATTTCTCGTGGCTAATTGCCCTGTGTTCTCTCTCTGCTGAGACTTCCATCTGCTGCCTCGTTCCCAGGCTGCTGATGCTCACTGGGAGATGGGATCTGCAGCTCAGCCAGTGCTTGCTCCATGTGAGCAGTGTTCACAGGTTTCCAGCATAAACTCTGCATTTCTTTCTCCCTCTGCCACCTCTTACATCACCTGGGCTCTCTTAACACCCCTCCCCTGCCCCCCCAGCTCTGTTGCTCATACTTGCAGATTTAGGATAACTTCATTTTAGCAAACATTTAAGACCAGTCTGTGTTAGTCTGCCAAGTCACTCAGTGCTGATACATTTTTTTTCCTGGTTTTAGTGGGAACTTTGATGCCAGTGAGGTTTCAGTTTTGACTTGAACTCCTTGTGATGCACAGCCACAGCTGTGGTTTTTCCTAATCCAACAGTTATCTTCACCCTGATGTCTCCCTGCAGAAAGAGCTTTCCTGCTCCTCGTGGAGGGAACAGAGAGCACTGTCCTGGCTGTGGGAGGCTGAAAGGCCACTTACCTTTTCTCCCTTTGACATCTCTCCTGACTTGCCAGTCAAAGTATATATGACATTAGCATTATTCAAGCTACTGGTGTTCAGTTGACCTGCAATAATATGGAGTTTAACAAAGTACTGGGCTTTCTGTTTATTTTTCAGAAGATCCTTTACCTAGAAAAGCAGAGGAACAGAGATTTATTTCAATGCAGGCTTTATCTAAAAAAAGAGAAAATTCATGGTGAATGCTTTTTTGTTCTCTTCAGTTGTTACACCCTGAAATGACATATTTTACCCTGAAGTGAGGTGGTGGAGTCTGAAAAAAGTGGAGACCTCTCTTGGTTTTGGTTCAGCTCACACTGTACCCTTATGTCCCTGCATGAGCAGCAGGTGCCTCCAGAATTGTCCTGATATGAGTGGAAGGTTCTACTTACATGTCAGTATCTCTTTTTTGTTTTTTCACTAAAGCCATTATTTTTTTTATCCCCCTTATGTAAAAGGTGACCTGCAGGCCTCGTTGCTGACAATTCAGATCTTAGTTCAACCCCTGGCTCAACTGAGTGAAAAGGCTTTGAGCACAGTCATGTAAGACAATCCAAAACTTAGCTTGAGCTGTGACAGTGTTCTACCCTAACTCACCAAATTATTTTGTTTTTCTTTCAAGTGAGAAAAATGCAGTCTGTGGTCTTAGATTTAAATGTGACTGGAAGTGTACTAGAGCAAATTATTTGTATCTGCTGAGATAAAAACACTTACAGCCCAGATGAGATTTCTGCAGAAGCCAAATCCCCCCGATGTGAAACCTTTTCTCTTGTTTACTTACATTTGTACCTTTGAGTCCCTTGTTTGTTGGTACAAGCACAGTAAATGGTCCCAGAGTGCTCAGCTGCCATTCATAGGTATTCTCTTATGAGAAGAGGGAACAAAAAAAGTTTAAATGCCTATTGAAAAGCTCATTTGTGAAAGGGACTGTGCAAAGCTGTGAAGGGAGAATAAGCAATAATAGTATCTGATTATTAAATATTAATTTAAGATTCTAAAGTACAAGCCATTAAAAGATGAGAGACAGATGGGATGTGAAATCCAGGTGCTGCTTCATATTTGACACAAAATGAGGCAAAACATTCAGGATGCTTCTGGCAGCCAGGATTCTGTGGCATGCAGGCCAGAGCAAGGACACAAAACCAGCAGTTTCTTTGGAGATGTGTCCTTACAGGAAGACAGCCTTCTGATTTAAATCAATTCAGTCTCTATGGGGTGAGAAATATGCAGCTGATAACCTGCTGCTACTGGAAATATCAGCAAACACATGACTGGTAATCAAAACTGATGCACTGAAAGTTAATTAGAATTCATTTACTACCCAGAGGCTACTTCTGTATCCAAGACAGCAGCATGAGAGACCACTGGTTCTGCAGCTGAAGGCATTAAATATTTCTGATATTCAGCTCTTTTCCTAGAGGTATAAAATCAGAACTGAAAAAATCTTTACAGTTGTTACAGGTGTATTGTAGAGAATGTATCTCAAAATTAATAAGCTGTTTTACAAAACATCTATAAATTAGCTTTTGAAAGACAGTGTGGAGTGAACATATTCTAAGTTAACCTGTGTGGTTAATGTGTCTTTGTAGCTTCTGGCAAGTAGATCATATAGCACATTTATGTCCAAAACTTAACCAAAGAACATGAAATCTGGGTTGTTAACTCAGCATACTGGGCACTTTTCAGACACATGAGGAGAAATGCATAGAGAAACTGCAACTGAAGTCTCAGTGCTCAGGCAATGGATATTGATCTTCAGTGCTGAGTATGAAAGTCAGCATAGGTTTTGACCTTGGTTTTGCCAAGGTTTTGACCTTGGCCAGCTGTGGAGGATTCTTATTCCTTCTGTTCAGGAATTCATGGTCTTTATTTTAATTGCTGGGCTCCATGGGACTGAGCAAGTTATATTAAACAGAAGGATTTTTCCCCCCACATTTACAAGTTTAAGTCAAAGATCCAGCTCAACTCTAGCAGTGTTTGTTCATAGCTCAGATTTTTGGCCATAGAGAAGATGATGAAGACTGTTAGGTTGTTCAGTTTACAAGGTAACGGGGAATGCCAGTGTTTTTGACGGACTAGCATGTGTCATTCCAGACCAAATCTCATTTGCCCAAAACAGTGGGGGCAGGGAGAAGTGGGGTAATCCTGCTTGTTACAATGCAGGGTGAAATCCACTGGTGATGGTAAATGTTGCGTGAGGGGTTGTAGAACATGTTTAGCACTTCTTCCTGGAAGTTCTCGCAGTCTGCCTTCATGGTGTGAGGAGCAGAGCAGCTTCAGATGGTCTGAGGGACTTTACATATAGGTAGGGTAGCATGTGTGCTGTGTCATGCTGTGGGTGGCACTTTGCTGCAGCAGGGCATGTGGGGGGAAGACAGGGCAGGATCAGCCCCCTGGGCTCTGTTTGTGTTCAGTTACTCACCCATGAGCAAGAGGCTGGATGTCAGCTTGCCCTGCCACTGTCCTCCCACTTCTGCATTCAGCTCTTGGAGGCGCTCCATGATGTTCCCATAGCACACAAACCCGTTCCCCACAGAGCCCCCCTGGCACGTGCACCTGTGAAGGGATTGGGATTTTAGCTGTGGCTCTCAATAAACTGGCACCAGGTGTTACCTATTGCTCCTCTGAAGGCATTTGCAGGAAGCACCGGTGCACTGCAGTTAATTCTCTGCTTCTGCGTGCTGTGAAGTGTGGCAGTGTGTAGGGCAGCCTGATGGCTGCTTGCCTCATGTGGTGGGCTCTTGTTAGCTGGGCCAGGAGACAGCACTGTCTCTCTTGCAGGACCTTTGAATAGAGGCTCTGTGCAGCCTCTGGTCCCAAAATGTTGTGGCTGCTGGAGCCCAGAAATCCATTGAACCTACCCTGTCTGTGGGTGAGGAGAAAGCAGAGCATAAATGTGTCAGGTATGACTCTTGCAGCAGGGAGTCTGTTTTGTGAAGAGCTCACCCATGACATGGGATTTGGCAGGATTAATGGTAGTTAAGGGAGGTGATAGCAGCTCATCAGTCCTTGGAATAGCTGCATTGGTTTTGTAGGAAAAGTTTTTTCCTTTCAACAAAGCAAAGTGGTGGTTTGTTACCCTGCCCTTTAAGTAATGCCACCATTTTGGGCAGTAATACTTGTACTTTTAACAATATCTTTACTTTCTGCTGCAGCACAAAATCTCATGCTTTTTTAGATGTATGTGTTGCTGCTGTCCCTCTTCTAGAAATAGTATCTCCCTGTCTGTCCCCTGGGGACTCCAGCCTGTGGGAGGTGCCAGTGATGTGTGCCTGACCCACTACTCTGGATGTCTAAAGCAGACTCAGGTCACAGTGCCCATGAGATGGACAAACAGACACTGGACTTAATAGTACCCTTCCCAAGTAGGTCTGCAGCATGTTCAATATTCATGTAAGCTCTATCCACAATGGTTCATCTCTCTGGATATTTTTTCCTAATGGCATCACTAGAGAAGGAACATTACTTCCCATCAGCAAAAGATGCCCTTTCTATAATTACTCATTTGCATGTGCTGGTTGCTAAAAAAACACACCTGCCACTAACACTCCACAGCAGTATCAGCCAGATGCCAGACCCTCTCCTTTTTCCCATGTATGGTCTCTGCTGCAGCTGTTTCTCTAGTGAGAGCAATATTATTGGGAAGTCCCCACAAGTCCCTGCAATCTGGGGAGCTGCATACAGGCTCAGAAGAGTGTTGAGATTTTGGCCAAGAGTCTCAAGCTTTGACTCTGATCCTGGGTAAAAATGGCAGTCTAAAAGCAACCTAAATTTTTAGGATGCTATTCTGAGGGTGAATCCACTTCTTTCTAAGGGGATCTCTTGAGCAGGGAGAGCGTGACTGTGGAGCCTGGATGAAGGGTTTACAGCTGGGAGAGAGGAACAGCTGCTCCTTGGGAGCTGATCCATTTTTTCTGGTGGGGCAAATATTGCTGAATTGCTGTAGATAGCTCATTTCCACTTCTGAACAGAGAAGAAAACAACCGAGGCTTCAAAGGAGCTGAGAAATAGCAAAGTAGAAAAAAGGAACTACCCTTGAAATATAGCACAAATTAGATCCAGGTTTCAAAATAAAGCTCTCCTCTATTTATCACCCAATGTTCATAAAGAAGCAGGTGTTTAAACACAATAACTTTTTTAGCTATAATTTCTGGGGGCACAGTGAACTGCAGAAATGCCTGCATAGTTTGAAACTTCTGTCCTGAGGACAATATTGCTCATAACTGAGTGGGCTTCCAAGTAACATAGTTTGGATTTGTGTGCCAAAGGAAAGCATTGAGCAGTTACAGATTAGCACCCATTGCATGGGATTGAACCCTTCAAACTGTGTGCTTCCTCACTCCTTCTGCTGAAGGAATTGACTTTCTGTGGCTGGGCATGGGGAAGACCAGCAGGATTGGAGAAGATGGGAACTGTCACCACTTCAGCTTACTCAGGGAAGAAAAACTCTATCTCTCTGGAAGAGGAAAGCTCAGCTTTCTGTCTCTGTTTTACTAAAACCCTCTATAATAGAGTTTTGGTTTATGAAGCTACTAATTTCTACATTGAAGACCTAGAGGAAAAATAAGAGTGGCATTAAGAGAAAATAATAGAGTTTAACTGACAGTAGGGCATCTCTCCTTGGAAACCAGAGAGGTTATGATCTAATATGCAGTGTAATTCTGCACTGGTTGGAGCTTCATAGCTCCTGGGCAAGGCTGACAGTGATTACTGTGCTGAAGCAACACCAGAGAAAGTGTCAGCACTCATTCAGGAAAAATCTACATGGGAACATAAGACAGAGGCAATTGTGATTTTTGAGGAGGTTGCTGTGTTATATTCACAAATCAAATGTTTGGTTTTTTTATGTCTTTGCCTGTATGGGAGATTTATTCCTGTATAAATAATTTGGTTCTGGAGAAAGTAGAACTGTCTGTGTGCGGAAAGCTAATAGCACAACTGTATCCTTAAAAAAACCAAACCAAAAATAGAAATGAAACAATGCAGTTTTGTGGCCTCCGTTATAGCTCTGTGTTTTAGAAAACAAAAATACAAACACAACCAAAAAAGCCCTCCCAAAATACACTTAAAATCTGAGATGCAGCCAAAATACTGCCTGTCACTTATGAGAACCTATTTTTTGTGCCCACATTCACAAATTAATGCTTTTCTTTTTAAAGTTCTGTTTTCATAAATGGATTTTCCTTAGCTCAAGTTTTATTTCAATCCCACTCCATTCTTCTGTACTTTTTTTGCCATTAAATATCATTAAATGAATGATGTGCAGAGAATTTTTATTGTTCTTTTCCATCCCCACTAATAATTTTTTAATTTTCTCATTCTAAGATTCTCAAAACTTTCTCAGCTTTCAAAAATTGTTTTACAATGGTGAAACAGTGACTAATTAGGGAAAAAAGGGTCCTGATTGGAATTTTATTTCAAAATTTCAGCTGCTGTTGTGCAGTATGGTAGTGCTCAGTGTTGTGTGAGTCTGTAGTAAGCAGTTTGAGTAGCACACTGTGCTGTAGAAGAGAGCCAGGGGATATTTGAGATAAATTTGTTTGAAATGCACAATAGCTGATGCAGAAGTGATGCTGGTATTACCCTGCCAGGGAAAGCTGCACGATGACACAAGGACTGGCAATGAGAATACTCTCCTGAGTGAATGCTTTCTGTCTATGGATCTAGGTGATAATTTGTTCCTAACTTACAATGAATGGCCTGTATTGTCCTTCATGTTCAAGCTCTCAGCTCCTAAAAACTGATATTTCAGGCACAGCTCTTTAACCCAGTACCTGCCATCACTGGGCTATAGAAACACATAAGCCAAATTCTGTGGTTTAAGAGAGCTTTGTAGAGTTTAGGGCCATCTGTGCCTTTTTACTAACATCCATGTAGCATATTTCTGTACAGGAAAAGCCAAGTCTGCCAGAGGTTTTGCAGTTTCCCACCTGCTTGACTCAAGGTTTTAAGGAATCTGCTGGGGTTGGTGTTGCTTTCACAGCTTGGGGGGCAGATTCCCTGGTTGAATCTGTATTAGTATATTCAGAAGAGGCAGGGCTCCAGTGCTATCCCATAATTAATGCTGATTAACTTTCAGCATGCTGCCTGGCGTGTTTCTGGCCCACACCAAGTAGCATTTTCCCTTGCAGTGCCCAGGCACAGTTGAAGGGAGAGCATGTGCCAGGGACTGCTGCCAAGAGGCAGTTACTCTGTTTTGGAAGAGACTTTAGCTGTGAGACAGACAATGCTGCTTGCCCTGAGGAAGAGAAAAGAGATTTTTGTCCCTTTTATTTACTAGTGTAGAAATGACCTCTGAGTGCTTTAAAAATAAAACTTAATAGGTATTAGCAAATGGCCTGATGAAATCTATCACTGTGGTAATTGGCTGACCCTAACCCCATTAAATCTTGTGATCTGTCCTTGATAAAGAAGCCATTAAAGATAACTTCAGGAGGTGTCCATCCACAGGATTTGTTTTAGCAGCCCATTTACCAGGGAAGGAGGGAGAAACTATGGGAAAGTTTTGTAAGCAAAAAGACTCACGCAATCTGTCCCGGTGCAACTGTTAAGCATTTGGCTTTTTTGTGGCAGGTGTTGTTTGTTTCACAGCTGTCCATCATACTGCAGCCTTTCCCAGGTACAAAGTTGGTATAATGCTCCTTGCATTCACAGTGGGACTAAATCAGAAGGATGTGAGAGGGGAGAGAAAATTAGATGTGCATGAATTGTGGATTTCAGCATAATTTCTGGAACTAGGGCATGAACACAGAGTCTTAGTTAATCACCTGGTGAGTTCAGACACAAATATAAAGCTTATATTTGTACACACCAGCCTGTGTTTCAGCCATGTGCATGAAGGAAGGACACTTTCATTGAGACATGACCATGAACTGCAAAAGAACCCTGAATGATCAAGTCCCTTTTTGGCTCTTCAGGGTGTCCAAGCAAAACAGGCCTTTTGAAGCCTTGCTTTTTTGATGGTGCAAGTTTTACACACAGAAATTGGAGCCAGTTCCCATCATGAATAATATGCAGTCTTTGTAAAATGCTGTTCATTGATTGTTTTCAAAGACTCAGAGTGCTTCTTTCCTAAATAAACTAAATTTAGACATGTATATGTGGTACCAGTATAAGGACCCTCCTGGTCCTACAAGTCCCCTGTGTCAGAGAGACAAAATTTAACTGGGAGAAGATTTATTTCAGTACCTCCATTTTGGGGAGGCAAATCAGAGCCAGAATAGTCCCAGAAAAAACAACACTATTGCCATTCCTATTTTCAGATGGGAGCTAAAAGGACTCCCTCCTGGTCAACAGCAGGGCTTATGGTAAAGGTAGGTAGGAATAGTATTTGATTTCCTTGGGAGCTGTTTCCGTACCCTCATGGTTCTTTTTGGAGATGAAGCATTATTTCTTCTTGGGGAGTTACACTGACCTTTCCTGGACCGTCATAGACGCAGATGCTGGACTGTGCAGGGCAGCTCCCATGTGCTGCCTGACAAGGGTCTATGGGCAGGCAGATTTGACCATCCCCTGTGTAACCTTCTCCACAGGTGCATTTGTGCTGGTTTGGCCCGAGGTAAATGCAGTCGGCATTAGGATCACAGACCTTTTTGGAGCACGGGTTGATAGCTGGCGAAAAAAGAAGTGAAGTAAATGAATCATTGCTCACAGATCTAAAATTGAAGATGAAGATTTACCAGAGCACCTCCATGCCAAACAAAGCCTGGGCAGACTAAACTTTTCATAAAAGCCAAGTCTGAAGTATTGTGGCCATGTGGAGATGGAAGGGAGGAATGTGTTTATGCTAACATAGCAACCAACTGTTTGCTTTTGAGCAGAAATGATCTCTTAACTTGGCAAATTGAGTTATAAACAGATTAAAGCATGTAACGTGCTCATTAAAATATCACAACTATTTCCTTGTTCTCTGGTGGGTTTTAACTAGGGAAGGTCAGGTGGGAGGTACGAGGTCTGTGCAAGCTTCAAGCACATGTTAGATCAGTTGGAAAATATTTCTCAATACAATAGGCCTTCGCTGTTTTCTTTCCGGTAGTTAAACGATACAATGTCATCGGTTCAGCTGTACGGAAAACTGTCCAGCAAGTGCTTTAGTCTCCCACACTCTTCTGCTTTCAGGATGGCACTAGAAGCTCACTAGTTATTTCCATGAACCATTTTTTTGAGGCAATAGCATTGCATGATCTTTTTCAAAATCAAGCAGTGCTTGGAGAGCATCTTCTCACACCTTTGTGTCTAGGTTAGGTTACGGTTAAGCAAACGTTGTACCTAGAAGATGGCATGCCCTGCACACACCTAAAAAATGGTGCTTCTCACTGTTTTCTCCTCTTTTCCTCCCTTGATTTCCCCCCAGCTGGGACTGATCTGAGCCAGCCTCTTCTAGATTGTGCTTCCAGCATCAGATTAAACAATATTCTTTGTTGCAATTGGTCTAGAAAGAAGGACTGGTGCCATAAGACATAAAGTGAGTAGGGAAAAGAAAATCTGGACTCTTATATAGTTGATTTGGGCATTCAATGGCAAGTTGAGAAGTCTATAAAGATATCTCTAAGGTAGAGTTTACCTCTAGCTGAGATGCAATTAGCTTTGTTTCATGAAAAACAGGAAAGCTAAAATGAACTTCACTTGCCTGTACAGTTTGTGCTTGCTGATGGAACTGAGCTGTCACATGACGGATGCTGAATAAATATAAGCCCTTGGTTGCTGTTGTTATGGAAGCAAGCTCTGAGGCTGAACTGTACCAAGCAGAGGGATATGACAGCAGTGGATTTGTAAGCACTGACCACCCAGTACCCACCTTATGTGTTTGAAAGGGGTTGACTAGCTTTAGTCTGATTGCATGGACTGCAACTTGTTAGCAATTGGATGGATGGGCTTCTGAAGCACATTTTAGGATTTTGTATCATCCTGAAAGAATCTAGTCTGTGCTTTGGGATACGAACCCAAGAAAAATCAGATGGTGATATGTGGCTCAAAAGCACATTCCATATCTGAGCTATAACACTAATGGTGGTGCATTTAAAGAACTGGGGCAGACATGGAAATTACTCACGTTCACATTGTGTGCTGTCCCCGTGGAAGCTGGGCAGACAGGTGCATTGCAGCTGTGTTCCATCCTCACCTAAGGCAGCACACCTGGAGTTTGCAGGGCACTGCAGTGCCTCGCACTCGGCTATGGCTGAGGGACAGAGGGGACAGGTTAAGCTGTGCCTGCATGCTCTCAGGCTTTGAGGTTCAGCCTATGTTTGGTTGCTTTTGTATGACTAACCTGAGACCAATTCATCCTCACCAATTCCACCTGTATCACAGCCGTTGAATACATCTCCCGTGGAAAATGCTACTTACGCTGATCACAGCGGAGCCCTTTGTATCCAGACAAGCAAGTGCAGCTTCCATCCCCTGCAATTCCACTGTTGCACACTCCATGAACGCAGTCACAAACTACAGGGAGAAATGGATTTGCTTTGCTGAACAAGGATGGTGTTTGGAAAGCCATCGTTAGTGGTTACTCATAGCAAGGTGTGTCCTAGCCAGCAGCTTGGGCCAAACCAAGCTCTGACCCGAATCTGTAGGTGAGGTGATCAGTACTTGCAGTTGCACATGTCAGTAAATAACACCTGAATTTTTGAAGGCTGTTAAGAGCCCAGGGTCTGAAAATCTGCAGAACACACACTGTAAACACCAAGCTGACTTGTTGCTAATGCCATAAAACT
Source organism: Ploceus nigricollis (assembly GCA_013399945.1). Lineage (NCBI taxonomy): Eukaryota > Metazoa > Chordata > Aves > Passeriformes > Ploceidae > Ploceus > Ploceus nigricollis. The sequence continues at coordinate 649,569 of VXBC01006471.1, forward strand.
TGCAAAATTTGACAAACAATATGAAGCCAAAATTGGATATAATGTGTAACATAGACTTCTTTAATTGTTAATTATGTTAATGTAACGTTAACATAAACGGTTAACCTATTTCTTGTTTTTCTTCAACTCTGTATCTCTCAAGAACCTCAAGAAGAGATGAGTTTTATGACTTTTTTTCCCCTCCCTAAACAGAATTTATTTAGTTAAAGCATAATTAATCACTGTAGAGATCTCAGACTTCTTTCTTCCTATAGTCTCTCATTTCTAGTTATATTCTGGTTATAAACCCAGTGACAATATGCACACAAGATGATGCATTCACAGTCCAGGCAACTAAGAGACCCTTTAAAAATAATTTTTGAAGACTTAAGTATTCTGCAAAAGCTTTATAGTTATAACTGTTTGAATTATGGCAATGATGCTTTATAAAAAGGCCATTTAGAGTTACACTTGGAAAAGTCCAAAAGAGGTACAGAATTGTATTGCTGACTTCATGTTTAAGCTGCAGTGATGTAGCATATCTTCTTCCCCTTAAAAACATAGCTTGTGTTCATGCAAATCACCTGCACTAATTAATTAATTAATAACTTCCTACCTATGTTAATAGTCATAATATAAAAACCAGGAATGTCTAAGGTATTATTGAAAAGCAGTTAGCCACAAATGAACATTGTTTATATTTTATTTGTTTTAGAACACTTGGAGGAGCTCAAATATCTGACAGCTGAAGCATAAAATATTGCTTAAATTAATATGTAATTGAATCCTCCAGTAACTTCTGGGAAAATAATTACATTTATGATATTAAATTCATTCAAGTACCCTATTTTCATGAAAATGCTGGCTCAGTTACATTTCTGTGTATCAACACTGGCATCCAGTGGACAGCTGGTAGAAAAAGGTCCTTTGAGCCAGCAGTGGTGTAGGATTAGTGTATAAAGGCTGACACAGATTATTTAAATTGAGACCATTTGAGACTCCTCAAAAGTAACATTATGTAGATCTTGAGGGAAGAAAAGGAGTCTTACTTTGAGATAAGAAACTATTACCACTTAAGAATAAGACTATTTAAAAAAAATTTTTTAGGCAGTCTTCTGGTTTTTCAGTGTAATTTTCAGCAAGGGTCAGGAAGGTAAAAGAGTAGAGACCATTAAAAAGCTGGCAAAAGTGGAAAATGTTATATGCGTATACACATTTGTGATACATAAACATTTAAAAAGGTGTACACAGCTTTAATTGCTTCTTCAGGCTTCCACTTCTGATAGATGTATGGCTAATCAATGAATTAATCAATCACCCAAGCCCCAAAACTAAAGTAAACACACTCTTTTTCACACTTTTGACAGAACTGTGTATCTCCCTGGCACAGAATAGAGAAAAGAGGTCTCATTCCTTTCCCTGCTGTGTTCTCTGAGGCAGACAGCAGCTCCTACTGGGAACTTTTTGGGCCCTCTACCTATTTCACTGTGATTTCCTAGAGTCCGAATACAACTTTTACTCCCTTCTTTTCCCTAATCAAATAAAGCAAGTTCAAATTTACCTGATGTGCAGTCAGGACCGAATAAATTGTCTTCAGCACATTTTTCACAGGCTGTCCCACCAAATCCTTTCTGTGAATTACACAATGGAAATCAAGACTTAAGTTTCTTATCTATCTCCATACAGATAGATACATGCTTAGCAGGCTGAAAACAGCATCTTTTGCTGCCAAAAGAAAATAACATGACAGTTTCAATCAATAGCTACTACAATCTAGCAAACATTGTCTTTTGAACAATCTTGCCCCCACATCTTTTTAAGAAATAATTTGTAGATCTTCAAATCAGATGTTCTGAATATCAAGGTAACAATGAAGTACAGTAATCAAGCCTAATGTCCAAATCAGGCTTAAAATTGTTGGGTTATATTTTCTGGCTGCTTCTACCTCTGTCTCTTTTTCAAATGTCCCCAGAAGAGTATTTTTTGATGTAAAGTAAGGATGAACCAATAGAAGGGGAGGTAAAAAAGATTAATTTGATTAATTGTTTATTAAAAATCTGTTTGTCTGAGGTTAAGCACTACAAGTTGCACTCTTAGCAAAGGAACAATGCATGGAGAGTATAGCCCCGCGTATAAGTACTTTCTATTTAGGGCAAAAAGGTCACAAGTAATAGCACAATTTAAAAACTAGAGGAACTCAAAACACCTGTCTCAGGAAGGCAAGGTGAAAGAACCTCTTAATAATTCCACCTGAACACGCTTAAGTCTCGAGAAAAAATAGTGTGAAGATTAATGCAATCCAAGCAAAAAATGAACTCCAAGCTGATCATCACTGCTGTTTCTGGAATATTTTCCTTTAATGTATTTATAGAGTAGAACATACATGACTCCTTAGGCCAGCTTACATGCTATTGTTGTATTTGTTTTTCATTTAAAAGAAAGGATGTACCTGACAAGTGCATGTTCCATTCCCAGCTATGCCCTGTGAGCAGTGTCCTCTCCCGTTGCAGGGTGATGCAGCTCCTCCTGGACATGCTGGAAATGACAGAGTTTCAGCCATCAGTCACCTTGCTCTGACCCTTGTGCTCCCCTTGCACTGCGGGTGACCACCTTGGCAGCTGCAGAGTTTTGGACCAAACAGAGACTCTGGGGGACAGCTGCTGTTTTGCAGCTGCCTGAATCTCTTCACTAGAATCTTAGCATCAGCAGAGACCACCACCCTCTCTTGTCTGGGAACATAGGCTAGTGACTGTAGTCAAAGGATTGAAAAAAAATTAATTCTCTTATTCTAAAGTACCTTATGGTTTTGTTCCTGCTGATCCACCTCTGTCTGCCACACCCTAAGCTGTTGGCTTTTCTGGTACAAGTGGAGCTTGCCTGAGCACTCCTGTGTGTTGATATAACTCTGATAATTTGCCCTCAGGATTTTATTTGATGCTAAATTAGAGTTTAATAAGCCTTTTTTTTTTCCCCACCAAAAATTGCATTTTCTTTATGTGGGAAATTTTTCCTTTTCCCTGCTACCTTCATAAGACTGTGATAATTGATTCAAATGATCTTGGAAATTGAAATATTTAGATATCTCACAACCAAATCCTGTCCAAGGGGCTGTGGTCACTAATCAAACTTGTGTGCCAAAGGTGTGTTGTGCTCTTCAGTGTGTCTGGTGCTAAAACCATGGTTACAGGCAGCAGTATAGAAGGTGAGACAGTCTGAACAAAAACTCCATCCAGCATGAGAATGGAAAAAAATTACCATATTTATAATAAAAATAGTCTATTTTTTTTGTCTGAAAGGTTTCAAGATTCAAATCTTTACTGAAAGATTTCCTACAATAAATGTATATTACAGTGGTTTTTAGTCAGATCATCCTGTCAGGTTTTCTCTCCTATAGGGATACCCTTATTTTTCACAGTTGTCCTGCCCCTCCTTGGAAATGATGTATTAACTCTCTTCCATAAGCCTTTCCTTCCTGTAATTAGAACTCCCATTAGGTACCATAATTTTGATGCAGGTGGTATCTAAATGTATCAAACTCCTACTGGCATCACAGGTACTCTGCTGTACCTTACTAGTGGATTTATTACTTACAAAGAGTCTCAGAGTTTGTTCTGTGTGGGTGGAGACGGGCAGCACTGGATTTATGCTCCCTCTGCCCAAGTTAATCCTGATTTAGAGTACTTAGGTAATGTGGAAGTTTTAGTAAAAATGAATTTGATTTGGACAGAGTGATGAGCAAATAAGTGGATGTGCATATGTGTACACTTAATTCCACTGAAAGCTATGGCTTTATATCAGTTGTTAAAATTTCTTAATTTATTCCTTAATGTAGTCTGAGGTCTATTGCATCTGTGTAAGCTTCCTTTGAAAAACTAGTAAATTTAAAGATGAAAATTTAAGTGCTGTTTATCTCATACGTGCTGAAATAATAAGATGTTTGAAGACTTTTGGTTAAATAACTACAAATGAGGGAAAGTAATAAATACATATCCTTTAATCCTTAAAGTGGCTTTTAGTGAATCTTGTTTTCTGGCTACCGTATGACAGCTAAATCTTAAAGATTCATGGCAACTGTTTAATATTTGCACAGAATGGAAAAAAAATTATTTGCACTGATATTTTAATTGAATGTACAAGGATAGAGAAAACTCAGAGTCTATGGTATAATTCCTATTAAAAGTTACTTTACAATTGTTGACAAAACAGTTCTTATTTTTTGCCGTTGGCATTCATTACACTCCTTGTCTTCACTACATCTTGTCTCTTGTTTTGATACCAGCACCAAGGGACAGCTTTATCAGAAGTGGGGTAAATTACCATATTGTTGAACAAGTTTGGCCAGGCAGATAAAGGAACCAGCAGGACCAGAGGAGGCAGTGCTGGGACACTGGAGCAGTGCTGGCACAGTCACCTACTGCCACCCTGGGGAGATGCCAGACCTTTGCTTTTATTGAGGATGCTTTTTGAAAAGCAGTAGCAAAGAGATGTTCTTTCTTATCTCTTAACAGCTGTCAGAGTGTGAAGGCCAAATCTTTGAATCTAGGCCAAAAGAACCTAAATCTATCAGCATTTTTTCCCTTCATGGACTTAAATTCAGCATTTTCCAAGTGTTATCAAATAGAGCCTCTTAAAATACTTCTCTTCACCTGACTCCCTGCGAGGCTGAAGCAGTGAGTAGTACTTGAAAAGAAGTCTTTTGAACCGTATAATTTGAAAGCATTAAATTTAGTATCTTGCCTCTTGGTCTTTATTTTTTCTTTTGACATTTCCCCCCCTTTATTCTTACAGTCCTTTCTACTCAGTTGGTCATGCCATACACCTTTCAGTTGGTACCCAGGATTTTCTTAGGAGCTATGGAAATATTTGCCCAGAATGGGAACCTGTGCTGGGATAGGGAGCAGCCCCTGCTGCACCTGAGCTCCTCCAGCTGTAGTACCTCTGGCTGGATGATACTGGCAGTGTTGAAAGGCTCTGCTCTTTCCCTCTGGACCTTTTCTGATCCTGTGCTTTTCTCTTTTGACTTTATGACTTTTTACAGAGGGATTGGTGTGAAGCTGGATGGCTTGGTGTGCCTTGTGGGGAGGGAAGGGGACAAAAGATCTTTCATTCACACTGTGTGTTTCAGCATGTGCTATCATTTAAGGAAGTCAGAGTGTTATTTAAGACCTAATTTTGTCCTTGCCATCAGATGATAAATGTGAAGCAAACCCCTAGTCAGGGATTTTTGTCCAGCCTCAGGAAGGACTGTCTTTCCTCCAAATATTTCAATTTGTGCCGTATTCTATTAGAGAGGTTGTGATAATGTAGAGATAACTAATTTTTTTTCCCTCCAAATGAAAGCAGAAACAATACTGAGACCTTGATTCTTTGCTTTTTGGGGTCAGGAAGTTTGTCCAAAGGAAGAGAGGGCTTCCTTGCCTTGGCAGCCTCGTTCACACAGTGGTGCAGGCAGGGCTCTCCAGAAATACTGATGCCCCTTGTGTGGCTGCCCAGAGCACCCTGATAATGGGAGGATGAGCTCTTGGGCTGCATTTGGAGGTGGGGAGGTTAAACCACCACACAAATCACTCTCTTTAGAAGACATGACCACACACTGTGCACTCAACTCCTTGCCTGGCTTTTCTCTTGAAGTTGCTGTGAGCTGCAGTTTGACTGCTTTCCTCTAGTGGATAAATGACTGGTGTTTAAACTGTTTGCCTTTAGTAGATAATGACTGATCTTTAAATAGTAGCTTGGGCTAAAATTGTAATTTTTTAAAAATCTGTTTTGTGGACAAAGGACTTCACAGACATTGAAACAGACCTTGAGGCCATTAACTAAAGGAGGAAACACTCTGGCTGGGCAGGGAAACTTCCTCTGTGGGTCTGGATGCCCATCATGGTAGCCTGAGATTTGATGCATTTGTGGAAATGCAGAAAAGCTTTTCCTGAGAGAAGGGGCAGCAGGAGGGGAGGCACTCCTGATTCCCTTGCTTCAGTAATAGCCTTCAGCATTCACTCGCAGTTAAAGAAACAGTTTCAAGTTGAGCTAAAAGAAAAGATCTTCCCTGCATCACAAAATCAAGAATTAAAGAGATTTGGAAATATTTCAGATTCAGATGAAATTGGTTTTGACCTAAAATGAAACAGTTAATTTGTGGTTTGAAAATCTTAGTTTTTAAAATCCATTTTGGTGGTCCTCCTGAATAAAATAATTTTGCAGGCATTAACTGCAATGATTTGTTTTGAAAAATCTCAAAATCTAGGAGGTTTTCTGAGGCTCTTTACATTTTTCTATTGTTCTTTTTTCTTTGTAAATGAAAATTGGAATACCTCTTTTTCTTCAAATCCCCTAAATTTTAGCTGAAAACTGCTTTTTATTTCTACTATTATAACAAGCTCTGAGGAACAAACTTCTCACAGCAATAGTTTCTGAAAAGAAGAAAAGTTACTGCTTTATCTCTGTTCAAATTCTAGATGAAAATAAAACCCCAAAGCCCAAAACAACTTACCCATGCAGTCTGGGCCCCAGTGTCCCTGGCAGCACTCAGGTTGTTCAAATTCCTTCACACAACGGTGCCGACAGCCCGGAAAAGAAAGTGTGTGTGTTTTAATTTCCAGGTAATACCTATGGAAAAAAACGTTAGAGCTGCTTTAAAGTAATTAAAAGCCTCCTGTGGAGGAAAATGAAATTCTTAAGTTGTTCTTCTTTCAGTGTCAGACAAGAGAACTTTAAGCTTGGTTGCATTGATCTACCTTTTTTCCTTCTTCATTAAAACATGCATTGAACGTCAAGGTCTAAAAAGATCCTTGGAGCTGTTTCTTTTGAACAGTGTATTTATCTTCCCACCCCAGCCTAAATACAGCACATTTCTCTAGGTTTTGATTTGAAACAGTATTTTAAAAATTGTTTAATACCAAGGTTATTTAAATGCTAAGTAAGCTCAAAATAGTTACATTTTCTCTAAAGTACTGTTATTTTTTTTCCAATCAGAATGGCAAGATGTCAAATTAGTTTTGAGATATCTCTTCCTGCCCTTCATCCCCACAACTCCCTGATCTAGAAGTGTGAAAAATACTTTATTTATATGATATATAAGATTAACACCTAAATATAGTATATAAATTTATATTTTTGTATCATTCACATCAAGTATGCAGAATAAATATAGAAGAGACTATGATTCTATTCAAGAGAAAATCTGTTAGACCATCAATAGCAATGTTTATTTTCCTCTTATATCACTTGCTGTTTAACTTCAAGCATCAAATACCCTGAATGCAGTTTGAGTTCTGGAGTTGGTGAAGCCAGTGGTAAATGTTCCATAAGAAAATTACATAGACTAGAGAATTTTTGATTATTAACATTTTCTATTAATGTTTTCTAATTACTGGAGAACCATATTAATGAGAAAAGCTCTGACAGAGGAGATACCTGCAGTCTGGTGTCCCAGTCCCGTTGGTAATTTTGGTGTAACCAGCAGGGCACTGGGTGTCAAGGTTTAAAGAGCAAGGTACACATTTGGTTTTCATTCTAATGAGCAGCTTTTGATCACATTGCTTCTTCACCTGCAATAGGAGCAGAATAATTAACAAGAAGGAAAAACACTACCCTGAGTGACATTGCTGAAAGATGACAAATTTAGCTCAGCTTTGCTCTCATTCACAGTTCTTTTCTGTTCAGCAGGAGCTCCTTGTTTTGGGGCTAAACTAGGTAATAGACCACATATTAGTGCTGTGCAGGAGCTTAATTAACTGCACAAAATATGTCCAACCACTGCAGGATAAATCCTTCTAAACGCGATATTTTTCCTAAGAGCCCTTTATCAACAAAAGCTAAGTTTATCAGGCTTAAAACCAAGTTACAGAGACAGCATCAGCCTATGGAGTGTTAGTTCCAAAGCTGCTGACAAGTGCCTTCCCCACTCAAAGGCAAAATTAAACAAGGTGTGGAGGAGGCAAAATTAAATCAGCACCACTGTACTGATCTGAAGGGCTATGGCTGGTGTTTTCAAATTGGTGTCAAAGAATGGCATCTTGCTTTGCATTCAGATCTGGTGGAGGTTTTGGGCTTGACCCCACCAGAGCACTCTGAGAAGAGCAGCCCTGTTTTTTTTTTTTAAACCTGTGTTTTGTGTATATTTTAAAGCAGTAAGTCTTTGCTGAACCGCATCTAATGTTGGCTTCATCTTCTTTCTTATTGGTATTTGTAGAAGTAAGTTCCTCATTCACAAATGGTGAGAAATGACCTAATTCAGAGTATGGTTTTTAAAAACCAGCAGCATAACCCTGTGCAGTCCAGAGAGTCCTGCACCTTCTGGGCACCCATGGGATGCTGCAGCCTCTGCAGAACCTCACAGCTGGTCTGGGTGAGTGCCCTGGCACCTTGGGCGGGATTTCTACTGTCCCATGGTGGTCCTGGATGAAGCCCTCACTCAGCAGTTTCTCCCCTTGATAGATGGACATTTCAGCAGCAAAGTTGGTGAGGATGTATCACAGACACTGATAAGGAGATTTAGTTTCATAACCTCTGAGCCATTGTATGTGATTACCACCACCCACATGCAAGCACATTTCAACACCTATTTAGTTGTCAAATTTTAGTCTCCATAAATGCACTGTTGAAATCTGGTCTGGGTAACATTGAAATATTTGGGTAGTGAAACCCTTTTGTTGTGTAGATGCTTTTCAGGTGTCTTTGAAGTAAGAATGTGACCTTTTCCCAGATGTGGGTATAATGTGGATACAGCTTGAAAAGAAATTTGGTTGTCAGCAAAAAGGCACTCCACAAAATTTCAATTTTGGATCAATAAAATTCACTGAGTGTTTTGAAAAGGAAAAAATTAAATAAAAATAACTTATGCCCTTTTTCTACAACCAGTTGTAAAGCACTATTTGTTTTGAAATGGTAACATTATTTCCACTTTCTCCCAGTTCCTAATTTTCTCTTTTTGTTTTTAGAGAAAATGGAAGAAAGTTGACTTTTTAATGTCTCTTCTTTTAGTGTCTCTTCTTTTAGCCCTTTTTTTTAAGAAAAACATATTTCCCAGTACTTTTTGTACATTTCAATGTATGTTTCCATTTAAAAACTGCAACCAACCAACAACAATAGCAACAAAACACCTGAGTGTCTTCCTTTTTCCCCTTCTAATTCCTCTCTGTTTTTTGTTTCCTCTTCTAAATCTGTTCTGCCTCTCTACAAGGGTGGTGAAAGCAGATGTTGTGAAATTCCACAGATTCACAGTATTTGTACATAACGAATGCACCACTTCCCCAAAGGTCTACAAATAATTTAATTATGTTTATAACTTTGTGTTATTACTTTACATAGCTCAATTCCTTTGATTTTTATCCCTTAACTGTTTAACATAGTTTTTCCTCCTTTTAGTTAGTAGGAACAGATAATTTTCACTATAGAAAAATTTCTGCTTTCATCTTCTGACTTACCAGAAATCCCAATCAGTTTCTTTTGATAAATGCATAATTTACAGTCTTTTGCCACATATGCCAGTTTTAGAGACTTTTTCAGTGTACTCATGCTATATCATTTGAGCCAAATTCTCATACAGAATAAACAGATGCATTTCTGTTATTTCAGAGGACTGAATTACAGACCTCTCAGGTTATAATTCATATGTACTAGTGACTGTTAAAGTGGGTTTTTCTGCCATAAGATACAGTATCTAATAACTGTTCTCTCTATAACACAGAGTAATACAGAATAATAATAATCCATTATGTAAAAAGCTGCTTCTTACCTCATCTTGGACTTGTGATGTCAAACATAGTTTCATTGCAACCAAAAAAGCAAAAAAAAATAAAAACCCTGGACTTTTTTCCATTGTGAATTGGACTTTTTTCTTTCAGAGCTGTCCAAGCCTGAAAATTCAAATTTTGACATAAAATGATTGTTAGAGGTGCTGTTTCTTCTGCATTCTCAGGTAAATACTTTTAACAGGACTCTTGTCTTCCCCAAGGTAAATGAGTGAAAGATAAGGCATGCAGAGCTTGCCCAGGCAGGGGAGATTCCAAAATGCAGGGTATTTGCTGAAAGCTTTCACTGGAAAGCTGAATAAAGCTTCCCTCACTGAATGACAGGATATCCTGACAGGGCTTCCATCATTTATTCCTCTCTCTGGAGCTGCTGATAGTACAAAACCAAGGACACTAAACTGTTAGGACAGAAGATGATTTCTTCTTTTAGGTGAACATGGATAGGGGGCTGGAATAGCTATTGGGCTTCTTGTTATTACAGTTATTTAACAGATCTAAGGGAGAATAAAGGATCTCTGGGAGTTGGCTTATCAGCCCTAATAACATAAGGATAGGTCACCCCAGTGTGGTTCTGGGAGAAATACTATGGATTTTATCTCAGGAGGCCAAAAGAATCTCTTCCAGATTTGGTTAGCTGGATAAAAAGGGGCATATTTTTCTCCTTTTTTGCTATTTTTATTAAATAATTTTGACTGATTTTCTGGAGCTAAGCAGAGAAAAATTGACTCAGCTGTATTACTTGAGTATGGTTGGGAGAGACGAATATTCAGATTTGCCAAAAGCATTTTGATTTTGCCATTTTGATTTGCCAAAAGCAAGACTTTTTCTTTCTTCTCAGAGTTTTTCAGCTCATTTGTAGTGCTGCTCTTTGCCACTGCTCTGGTAAGTCTTGTGCAGGATCTCTCATGTCTCAAATACCCAATAATGTGTCTCCCTCCAGTTTGTCAGCTTTGCCTGGTCCCCCAACCTTAGAATTTTTTTCTGTCATTAGAAGGTGCTCCTTAAGGGTGCCTTAATACAAGCTGTGCTTCATAGCACCCTATCTTTAAATCTGTGTGGTTTTCCTAAAGAACTGAGTGGTGATAAACATACAACATAATGTACAAATCCATCTACTTTTGTTATATGCTCTAAAAGAACTCTGCAAAATCGCTGGGATGGCAGGGCAAGGTGTTTCCTGTGCACTCATCAGATCCTGTTCCTTTCTGTATATGATGAGGGAAGTAAATCTTTGCTTGTTTATGCAGACATGATAGCAGCCAGGGCTGTGATGGACATGCTGACAGGAGGTACGTTCCTAAGAAGGGCTGTTTCTTCTTTCTGAGGTCAAGGTTTCACGTTACTTTGGCTTTGCACGCAATGTACAATCTGGCCTGGTGGAAGGGATGGCTCAAAAAGCAGAATCCTGGAGGATCTCCTCTTCCGGGTGGTGATAGCCCATGGCCACATCCCATTCTTTGAGGGATGTTTGGGAGTAAAATTTACCCTCCCACTTCTGCAGAAGTGCCTTGTGGGAGTGTGGGCAGAGTGGCTGTCTGGGCAGGGTCAGTGCCACCTGGGCAAAACACATCTGCCTGGTCTGTGTGGGTGCTGGCAGGAGCTGACAGCTCCTTCAGCAGCTTGAGGTCGGCTGGGTCTCTTGCCTGTCACCACTTCAGGCAGCGCAGTGGTGAAAGGAGCTGTAAATCAAGCATGTCCCTTTCCTGTCCTGTAGACTGAGATAAAAAGTACAAGCATCAGCTCTCTTGTTATCTGCTCTTGCCTCTTGTATAGGCATTTGTGTGAAGTAAACTCTTTTCCCCTTTCCTTCCTCTCCCTTCTCATCAGGCCATGGCCTCCTCACTAGCTGCTGTGGTGACTGCTTTCCTTGTTCCAGAGGGACCAGCCACCCTTTCCTCCTGATGCTCATGGGCATTTCCTTCTTCATGGAGCTTGCAGACTGTGCCAGGCTCTGCCTACAATGCTGGCTCCTACCCCACTTTGGGCAGAAATTCAGGCTAAAAGGTCACCTGGCACACAGGGTGGGACCCTGGGGGTGGGAAGGTGTCACCTCAGTGCTTGAAGCAGCCTGTGCAATATGGCAGGGTGTCTGCCAGCTAGCCTGGGAGTGGCTTCCTGAAAGCTGGGATCAGTTTGGCATGGGGAGCCCAGCCAAGCCTCCCTCCCCAGATGCCCTGTCTCAGCTGCTAGTCACCCTTGTACCTCTGAAAACTTTCAGGTTGCAAGCAGCCTGGTGATAAAGATTTTTAAGAGTCACTGTGTGTGCTTTAATACTGTAAATACCATGTGCTGGGGCATTCCCTTCTGTGTGTCACAGTTTTGCTCTGCTTTGCTATTGCATTCCTGGACTGGACTAGGTAATTATGAACTAGTTGTCCTTTTTACTTTCATAATCCATCTACTGCCTCTCCCCAAGTTACTGCTTCTATTTCTATGATGTAAATGTCAACTAACCAGAGAAAACATGATGGCTCATTTATTTAGATGTTTTTGAAAACAATGTTTGTGCTTATTTCAGCATCACCATGAGGTGGTTGCTCTTTCTCAGAGCCAGGTTCATGAGGTCAGTTCAAAAGTAAATCAAAATCAGCAGAGATACAGACATGATGGTTGCAGCACTCACTTTGCTCTACACAGTTTTGATGACCACAAAATTTCCTGCATTTTAAAATTTTTTGATTTAATATTGACCAAGTAGCTTGCATTGTATTTTGTTCTCCTTAATTTTCAGAATGTGAAGCTCACTCAACCAGAGATGACTGAACTTCACATGATGAGGTCTCAGAGACTCATACAAAGCCCAGCCATTTGACAATCATATTGCCAAAGCACCATTTCAGAGGGAGAAATAAGAAAGAAACACAACTACTTTGAAAGAAAGCACTCATTGCAGCCTGAGCATTTGTGAGCTCTGCATGATAAAAGCTGGTACTGCTTTCCTGGTACGTTCTACCCTACTTGCAGCTCAGCTCCTCTCCCAGGGGTGCAGCCTATTTAGTGAGATCTTAGAGAGTGTCAAGGGTGAGGGCAGTATTGAGCTAAATTTGATATTCTTACTTGGTAATTTGGAAGTAAGCAGAAGAAAATCAATGAATTTGTGTTTTTTTACTGTATGTGGATTCTGTTTTAGAGCCAGTCACAGCAGGAACACTGTCGCAGGGGTGTTTGAATACAGTTGGAGGCTCCACATGTCTGAGGGAAGTCACTTTGCTCTTTGTTTGGAAACTGGCTAAAGCACCTTGCAGAGGGATAGGGAAATATAAAATGTGTTCATAAGAAGAAAGCTTCCTACGGGGAGGGAGGCTTTGGCTCTGCCGAGAGAAACGTCTGAATGCTAATTGTAGGTGGGAGGAAGGGGGGTACAGACCATCAAGTTGCCTAGGAGGAGGCTTGGGGAGAGGAGGGGGGAGTATTTGGGAAATACTGCCTTTGATTAACACAGACTTAATTGGAACATAACAAAGAGATATTAAAAAAAAGGGTTTGGCAAGTTAAATCTTTCCAGTGCCATACATCTGAGGAAGCCAACGGTGGCCTACGGAGAGCCTGAATGGGCAATGTGGAAAATGCCAGGGGTGTGTAATTTTATCTGCGGGGTTATGACAGCCATCATTTTGAAACACGGTGACTATCAGAACTAATTAATTCTCCAAGCCCAGAGGATGCTTTGGGATGGAGCTGCAGCTGGTATGCTGAGGAATGCCGCGCACTCGGCGGAGGCCAGCGCTTTTATCCATGCTAATGAGGGAGAAGGCACCGACAGCTGATCTAAACCCCAATGTGCTCACGATGCATACAGCTGATGGCAGTGCAGACTGCCAGGCAAGGGGTGGTCTTAGCCATAGATTAGATCCTCATAGTGGCCTCTTCAGCTTTCTTTCTTTCCCTTCTGGTTTTTTTTTTTTTGTGTTCTCAAAAGAGTCTTTCAGCTGGTGAAATTGTAAACAAAAGGCATTCTAGCTGAAGCCGTGGCGAGAGGGCTTTGCTAGGGAGCCATGAGGAGAGCGGTGTGTGCGGTGCTAACTTGGACTTTGATATTTACCACAAATTTTCAGGGCTGGTTTGGGTTGGGGAGCTGTAATGCTGAGCTTAGAATCAGTATCATGCTCTAGAACTGAACTACCACAAAATCAGGGGCTGCTCACAGGTACCTCTGCTACCCTTTCATGTTATTTGTAATTGCATGTTGCTTAAAAAAGTGGAAGTCATTCTCCAGGAATGGCTAAAGTCCCGGGTCGTGTAGGTTCTGTGGGATACAGGAGTTATTGATAAGTCCCCAGTTTCTTGGAAGTGTTCTCCACGTACAGCTGTGAGACAGATCTACCAGGGGATGAATCTACAGGGTTCTTGGGCAGCAGTGCCGTGGGACAGGGGAAAGGACTTAGTAACCTGGATCTGGAAGTGCAGATGGCTTACAGGAATATTAAAGTCATCTTTGTCTCTACTTTCCATCTACTACCTTGTCATTCTTGATAGACCATACACAGGCTCTGATCCCATGTTCCTGCCAACCAATGGTGTGATAAACGGAGGAGGTACAAAAATCTCGATTTTCATTGAACACTATGGCTTTTCATGGTGGCGTTACTGTTACACACTTCAGAATCATTAAATTTCATGTTTAATGGAGTTTAAATATAGCATGTATTCCTAGCAGAGATTTGAAATAAAATTGCAATTCTGAACTGCTGAGTAAATACACTAAAATAAATTTGTAGTTTGGGCTAACATTTGGCTGTGTAATGCCAGCATGTAAGGAGCTTCAGCTTTAAGACGTGATCAAAGAATATTGGAAGCTAGGAACCAATAATGGGCCTTCAAAGTTGGCTCAAATGGATCTTTATGGCATTTCTCAAGCAAACCTATTTTGCAGTTTATAAACATGCAGGAAAGATGGTGGGGTTTTTTTGTATGTCTTCTACTGCAGTTCTGCTAAGGTTGCAGTGTGTAAAGGAAACATATTAGGAATACCCTGAGATGTACAGGGTAGGGGGATGTACAGCATGGATTTCTGGTGCTGTAAATGTTACATTGATGTTTCTAACCCTATGGTAGAGAAGCAGGACAGAGAGTAGCACATAAATTTCAGATCTTAGCAGGTAGCTGTGGTAGGACTGGAAATGTTTGGGAAATCCAGGCACTAAAAGTTAAGGGATTTTGTGGAGCTGAGTGAGGAGCAGAAGCTCTGTTGTTACTGCAGTGTTATTACCTGATGACTTCCTTCCTCACACTAGATAACGCAGAGAGCTTGCTGTAATTTTGGCCTGTGTGGAACTTGTATGCTCTCACA
The DNA here is from genome assembly GCA_013399945.1 of Ploceus nigricollis. NCBI lineage: Eukaryota > Metazoa > Chordata > Aves > Passeriformes > Ploceidae > Ploceus > Ploceus nigricollis. Next base: position 664,590 of record VXBC01006471.1, read on the forward strand.
GTAGTATTTCTGTTTTGTCTAGTCAGACTTAAACAAAGCTAGATTAATATAGTTAATAATTCACTACAAATGGAACTGAATTGCAGATACTGATATGGAGCAATCAACCCTTGCTCAGTTATTTTTTTCTCTCTTCCTTTTAAATGCAGCCTTTATAGCATTAGCCAAATTTGCATGTTTGTGGCTATAGTGGATTGATTTCAGCCAATTATCTTCTCTAGGAAAAGCCATCCCCAAATCTGATTGAGAAAGAAAATTGTGCAGAAAACAATGCGGTATAATTCCCACAAATAGAATAATAACACAATGTTATTTTTCATTGTCTTCCTCCTCCTGATGTGTAAATTTGCCATGGCTTACATCAAGTTACAGGGCTGTGTGATGTGCTGTGCTAGCTGGGTAACTCAGTGTGGGAATGCAGAATGGGAATCCCTAAGCCAAGGCTGGTCACAGGGACATCTGGCATTGCTGGGAAGAGCCAAGTGTGGTGCTCCTGGCGTGTGGTAGGGGGCTGCAGGCCAGCAGAGATTGTGAACTGCTGCCATAGGAAACAGAGCTGGACAGGGGAGAAGGAAGCTCAGGCTCTGTTTTTGGCTCTATTATTTAAAGATGTGGACAAGCCACTCTCCTTCTGCCTTGGCTGTGTCATCTCTCCTTTCTGCCTCTCGATAGTTTGTCTGTGTCAGTGCCTCCAAAGGTGACCCCCGAGGCGAGGATGGCTCCTGGCGAGCAAAACTCACAAGTCTGTCCAGCAGCATCCTCCGTCCCTCTCAGATCAGCGCAAGGACCGTGGAATGCTCTAGGTTGGAAGGGACCACGAGGATGACCTCGTTCCGCCCCCGTGCGGGACCCTCCCGCGGGGCCACCGGAGGGCAGCAGAGCCCAAGCCACGGCTCCGAGCCCCGGAGCCGCGGGAGCAGCGCCTGGAAGCGGCTCCGAGAGTCCCCTCGGGGTCCCTGCGGAAGGGAAGGGACGGGAGGGAGGCAGCGACCCTGCGTGGGTGATCCCACCGCAGCCCAGCCGCGCGATGAGAGTGGGGACGTGCTTGCGAGACTGGGGTGGTTTCCCAAAATTGGTCTGAGAGCACGTGGGGATAAAGTGATATAAAAAAGAAATAGGGGTTAAAATGTATGATGCGTAAGCATATGGAAAATAAATCCGTAAAAGAAAAATATAAACTATAAAAAGAAACATGTAAAACATAGATATTGTAATAAAAATATGATACATAAAATATATGAAATAAATATTTAAAGGTATAAAATTAGCATAAATATATAATACATCTATAAAATAAATAGAAATCATATAGAATAAAGATATAGAAATGCAATATGTCAGTATCAAAATGATGCATGTTTTATATCTATATATTTGGAAACAGTCATCTGTTGCAAAGAGTACAAAGTACATGAGGTAGAAGAGAGAGGATATAGTCAGATACCTGCACAAACATATGCTGCATCTCAGAAAATGAGCAGCCAGGGAACTGTTCACATTCCCCTGACTCGCACAAAGTTGTATATACACTATGAGTAAGAAATTTGAATAATTTGAAATACATGGGAGCATCTGCTGAAGATTCATCCAAAATACTCTGCTTTGTTGAAGACTAAATTTTGTTACAAAGTTTACTTTTTTTTTTAAGTGACAAATAAAACATACAAGGGTTTTTTCCAGTTGTACAAAAGCTATGGTAAAAAAACTATACTTTGTGTTAAACACACTGGGTTTAACACTGTTTAACACTGTTTAGACACTGGAAAGTCTAAATAAACAGAAAAATGTAAAGGCAGTGTTACTGGCAATGAGATTAGGCTGAGAACATGCAGAAAACCTCTTCAAAGGCTCACCTATGTGTAGCAAGGCTCTTTACAGGAGGCACTTTTAAAGGACTGTGCAAAATCTTCACCTACAAAGAGATAAGATTTGGGTATGTCTAATGTAAAACAAAAGAGTTATGGTTTTGAAAGTTTTGATGGAGAAGTCAAGTATTTAGAGCTATGAACTAGAATCCAGAATGAAATCTCTTTCCCAAAGCTATTATTCCCTTTAGCAGTTAGACAATATAATGAAGTAGTCCTCTGAAGAGAAGAAAAAAGTAGAAAAGAAAAAGGTTGTGTAGGGGTTATAAAATAGAAACTTTCTACTTTGTTTTTGAGTGCTTATTTTCAAATTTAAAAAATAGAAATGTAATTTTTTTATTGCTGTGGCTTTTTTGTGGTTCTTGCTTGTTTGGTTGGGGTTTTTAAAAAAGTTTTTGGAAATGTTATCAACTAAAATATTAAAAAAAAAAAGAAAAAACCAAACCCACCTGTAAATAAAGTTTCAATGCAGTTATTTCAAATCCACCTAGGTTATTAGCTACAGAAATAAGACTGATGATGTGAAGCTCTCAGGAAGGATAATTTATATCTTTGGGCCCAGTACCAACACCAGTATTTGGAAATGCATCTTTTCCTGGTCCTGCCAGGTACTCTTCCAAGACTCTCATCCAGCACTATCTCTCTCTTTCTCTGAGTGCAGTGTGTAGTTTAATATCATTTAACATGAGCAATGTTAAAGCAGTGTAAAGACATATTCTTTCACATTCACAACTTTTTAGCACCCTCTTTTTGCCCATCATCATCAATGACACTGAACCAAGCAGAAGCCCAAAGTCCCTGTAAGTGTCCATACATGACAAATGCTGGCTGGCTGCCCACAGGTTTTTAGGGATAAGGAATGGCACTGCAGGGCAATGCAATTTAAACTTCAAGTTATTGTTTGATTGTTTGTTTTGTTTTCAATTTGGACCTGCAGCTGTGAAGTTATATAAAAACTTCAGGAATCATTTGGGAAAATTACATTATTGATCTCTTGGGGGGAAGGAACCTCTGCTTCCTAGAAGAAAACTAAACAAATGATTAAAAATATGGCCTGAATATTTTAATGACCGAGATTCTCTTCATTCTTCTTCTGACTCTAGTTTCCATGAAAAATATAGAAAGATTTGGAAGGATCTGGAGAATGAAAATGGCAGATATTAGAACATTAGGATGTAATAAATATGTGTGTGGAGTAGGTAGAAAACTAAAAAGGGATAAAATGAATAGAGGTATTATAATGTGTGTAGAAATCATAAATAGGATTTTCTTGGTTTTTTCTTATTGTAATTCTACAGTAAGAGAGTTTTTGAAAGAATTGCCTTTAAAAAATGACAAAAGAAAGTTGTTTCTTTGTAAATAAGAGGTGAAAGAGTTTTCAGCCATTTCTGCTAAAGCAACTTCTCTCTTTCTTATTCTGTAATTGTAGGTAGGTAACTCTTCACATTTTAGAAATTTGTGGTTGAGAAGTACAAGTCAGAAAATTATTTCACAGACTTCCTATGCAGTGTTTAACTAGAATGTGTAAGAAGTAAACTCTATTTTCTTGTAGAAAGTATTTGGAATAACTTTTTGGTTGAAAAAATTTTACTGAAGGAAAAACATGCATGTTCACTTTTTTTTGCCTCAGTTGCTGGATAAAGCACCTGCCTGGCACACTGGACTCCTCAAAGGTGTAGTAGCTTGTCTCGAACTTTGTGGAGGAGCAATTCAAGTGCCTAAACACTGGCATCTAGTGCTGCTTTAGATGTCTTTGGTACTAGTGAGTGCTGTGACTTCCTGGAGTAGCATCTGGCAGCCACATGGGACACCAGGAGGCCTCTAAAATAGTCTAAACCAACTCTAAACCAACTAAAACACACCCTGTGGGTATAAGGACTCTAAGGAGCTAGAAAACTGAAAGCATCAAGAGCTGCAGAGTTAGTGTGGCTACTGAGGGCTGGGTGTAGGATGACCACAGATATGTCCTTTCCAAGTCCCATCAGGCAGTCATCTATAGAATCACTATTTTTAAGATGCAGATTTCCCTCTTTCTTACTTGTGAATCCACAAGTCAGGAAGCAGTGGCTGCCTGGAAGTCCCAAGAACTGCAGTGCACGGAGCCAGTGTTCTGAGGAGAAATCAAACTCATCCCTTGAATCAATACCTTCCTTCATAAAAGGTTTTTTGGAATCCAGGTTTTTTTGTTGGGAAATCAATATAACAGAAAAGTCACAACTTGTTTATCTGATGTAGGCTGCAATCAGAGGGTAGAATAGATACTCACCTGTTCCCATCAACTGCTGCTGAGTATTTCAAGAGGTGTTATGAAGCAAGTTTTCTGTCTGAGATCCAGCTCTCACTGGCTTGGCACTCTCAGCTGCTGACTAGTTTTCCAAAAGAACTCAGTTCTCATTGTGACTATTAAGACCAGGTTTTCAAAAGATTTCAACAGACTGAGTGCTGAGCTCCTTTGAAAATATCCTAATAATTATTTGGGTGAGTAAATAGTATCTGAGTCTGGTTCTAAAAGCTGATTCTTTCTGGAAAATCTAACCACTCAGAGGCTTATATTATAAATTTTTCATGTTCCCTGTATATGATTTGCCTTTATATATTTTCAGCATTTGAGCTGTTGTAGATGCAGAATTGCTGCAAAATTAGAATAGTAGAGCAGCCATAGATTGCGCTAGGGTGCAATAATTCAGGATCAATGAAAGGCAGCCTTCCTGTTGATGGGTTGATCACATTAAAACTTGAATGTTATTATTGAGCAAAATTTCCTGAGTTGCTGGTAAGTAGCAAGAGAAGATATGGTAGAAGAGTGAGGGTGATTTCTTCACTCAGTGTTAATACCTCAAGACCAAAGTCTAGGGTTAAAATAGACTGCTGATGGCAGTCTTGCCTCCAAGGATGACAGCACTTGGGACAGCAGTGAAACTTTTAAACACTGTGTCCATTACAAAGTTGGATTTAACTAATTCCTGTCACAGTGCTTAAGAGGCAAAATGCCCAAATTTGTGTTCTTGGCAAAACTCCTAAGTGAACACGTTATTCTGAATTTAACCCTTGAGATATGCCAGAGTACAAGAACATAGCAACACGCCATGCAAAATCAAAGGCTCATTTGATGTTCTCTCCTTGAGAGTGCTCAGTACTGGAGGTCAAGCAAAAGAGTATAAGAAACAGGCCAAATGCAGAATAATGCTCTTAAAGTACTTTTTCAGGATTCTGCCTCTAACAAGTTATTTTTATCTCATTTATATCCTTTCTTTTACCTCCATGGCATCTTGTGGCAGTGACTTGCATAGTGTAGTTCCAATCTATGTGAAAAAGCCTATCTGTTTTATTTCAAACCTCTTGTCAGATGCTGGGGTGTGAGAAATAGCTAATACTCTATGACTTTGTGAAATTTTGCCATCCCTCCAAACTCTGCCCCTATTAGTTTTTTCCCAGGTACAAGTGCTATAGTTGATGTAGTTTCCCCTCATACGTGAATCTCCCTGGATCTCTGACGTGAATTTTCTCTGAGCTAAAACCTCTTCTGGTTCATCTCTGTAGCTTTGGAAATGGGAAGATCTAAGCTGCCTACAGCAGTCAAGATGTTTGTGCCTCATAGATTTCTCTTGCTATATAACAGTATTTTTTCTTCTTCATTCTCTGTTCACCTTAAAAATCTCAGCATTGTTTATGCTCTTCTGTCTACTCTTAAAAAGGGAGCAGATAGTACAGAGAGGGAGGCACAAGGGTGCCATATTTTATTAATGGAGTGTGAATACTGGTTTAAGGACAGTTCATGCATGTGTGAATTAATGCAGGATTTAATTTGCTGCTCATCCCCCTGGCTTCTTGTGAAATGCTCTTGTATCTCCCCAGTCAGTTAGCCTTACAATCAACCTCTCCGAGCATTTTCATAACATGTTATGTTTGTTGCCTCATTAACAACTCCATTTTTCACTATCATTTCAGCATAGTAATGCATCTCACTTCCTGGCCAGTATTTTCCCTCTAGTGTGAAAATCACCTTCCCCTCCTTTCCTATATTTCGGGACTTGAGGAGTTTCTCTCCATAACCACTTGGTTCCTTTCAGAGGTTTGTGTAAAGGGCTGTTCTGCTGAGGAGTCTGAATGGCTGGGTCGTGTACAAGGCTATAGCTGTGATGGAGCTGGGGATCTACCCTCTTTGGAAGAGCAGGCTATCTGTCAAAGAATTCACAAACATTTAACCAGATACTTTTATTCTTACAAGTACTGCATTAGAAAATCTATTGTCTCAGTTTCTTGACCAAGGTGCTGTATTATCAATTTGCCATAAAAACTTTCTGTTTCATCTATCGTTTCTTTATCCAAAAGCAAGGTGTTGGTGCAGACATATGCTCCCACTTTCTTTTACTCTTTGAGGCAGAGAAATGAGAATAGTTTGGTCATTTGGGACTCATGCAGAAGTATGGCTGCAATATTGTAAAGGGAAATATTTATTATTTTTGTTTCCAATTGGGTAAGAATATCTAAACTATATAATGTTGGTTTCATGAAAACTGTCCCATGAATAGTGTATTGCTCTATCCTTTGAAAGCAAAGGTGGTACAATAGAGAGAATTACAAGATTATTTTGAACAGTCTTTGAATAACTTGTTTTCTGACTGGCTTGTTGCTATAACCTCATGCTGCCCCCAATGTATTGTCTTTGGTTGGAAATTAGATACCTGCACAGAGCTGCAAACATCATCTGCAGAACATGAAACAGAAAATCTCAAATGTATTTGGAGTGAGGCTGCCCTATATACTAGATACAAAGAAGTGTACTTTGAGACATGATGTTGGGGAAGTTGTATTTTCTTCTTTCAATTATTTAAACCACTTGAGCTTGTCCCTCAAACTTAATAACACCGTGAAAATCCCCTGGTGAAGCTACAGTTTTATGATACCAGGTAGGGTATATTTTATTTTCTATTTCCTAAATTATTATTTGTCAGCAAGCACTCTAGATTGCTTTTCTGTAATTGCCTTCCATGTGATAGGTGCTCCAAGATGTTTTGTGTCTTAGACTCTTGGTCATGGAGAGCCCTTCACAAAAGAAATCTCTCTCATTCTGGTTATTGCTGACTTCAGAAGGGGTTTGGGTTTTTTCTCTTTGATGTATCAATGTTTAGAAAGTGCCTGGATACATGTAAAGCACTTCATTACCTAAATCCCACGTAAAATTTATGGGAATCAGAATCATTTTAATAAAATACTTTTTTCTTTTAGGAATATAGAGCATAATTAAGTTTTTTTCATGAAAAATTTCATATTGATGTTGTTGGTCTAAAATGATCAGTCCAAATATTTTGCCTGCTTCTAATATGAGCATTGGCAATTACGAATTCTGGAACTAACACATAGAAAATAACATAGGTTTAACTTTTATTGATGTTAGAAAATAATTGCCACAACCAACTAATGAAAATGTCCCAATGTTTAAATGTAGCTCTTGGAAAATTTGTCTTTATGCAAGAGATTAAAAAGGTTAAGTCTGTTTAATTAAATAAAGCCAAGAGGTAACTGGTATCAAAAGCACTAGGTAGTACCTCTACAATAAAGGCAGTAATAAAGGAGAAAAACAAAGCTTAGTAATTTCAGAAGAGCAAAATATTTTCTATAGTTGAGGCAATTCGTTCAGGTAAAAATCTGCTGGAGTGAGCTGCATTCTCCAAGCACTCAAGGAAGATTTTTAGGTATCTTTCAAAAGCAGATGCTACAGTTGTATGAGTAGTTATGAGTGGGACTCAGTGCTGTGCTGGAGGGTTTAGGCTGGATTGTGGGGACTGGTCTGTAACTTCTGCCCTAGCTGTGCTTTGGAGTTTTAGCTTTTTTGTAAATTTTGGCTGAGGCATGTTTTTGAATTCTGACTAGACAGGATGGCACCTTTCACTTAAACCACCTGATTTTGGGCTGTTATGAGAGAGATGCTAATGGTGCCAAAGCTGAATTTATGAGGTAGGTTGGATACTGTATTCATTGCAGCCCCAAAACGTGGCAGCAGAGTAGAGAAATCATCTCTGCTTGCAACTGAAATGTTTTCAGAACAAGGAGAGAAAAACTGATTTGTGACTTTAGGAGATATTTCCAAAATCTGTTCAAGAACAGCTAGAAGAGAAACAGCTAGTTGTAAAAAGAGGAGCAATTAAAAAAGGGGGAGTAGATTGTTCACTCTAGTCAGTTGGCCTAAATTGTCATAGGTAAGACCCCAACAATAATTAATATTGTGTCCATTGCTCTGAAAAGCAACAGCAAAATACAGAAAATACACACAAGCTGCACAGTGGTGTGATGCAGCTTGGGATGGATCTGGGAAGAAATCCTGTTGCAAACTTATATGCTTTTATCCCTATATGGTCCATCTTGCAGCAAGACTCTTGTGAAACGTGGAAATTCCTCAGCCAGACCAAAGCTACAGGAAGACTGGGATGTGCTACTGTCTAATTGCAGTCTTGGCTAAACCTTCCTTATTGAAGTCATGGTTTTCCTGTGTGGAGTTAACAAACATGTTAATAATACAATTTATGAGAATGTGAAATCTCTCAAAGAGTTACTGGTTTGGAAGCCAGACTTAGCAGGAAGAATGTGTAAAACATGGTTTAGACCCTGCTGAATGGGAGGTCCAGCAGCACTGTTGCTTCCTCTCAAGTGACTGAGGTATGTGTTTTGGTTTCAAGGACATGAAATTCATCCTCTGGCATCCTGTGTGGTATGGACCACTGTAAATCCCTCTCTAAACTTTCATTTAGAAAGAAGTGCTGGAGTCTGTCCACAAAAGCTAACATTCTGTTTTCCCCAGTGATAAACTACCGTAACATTTGATAAACAGAGTATGCCGTAAGAGGGTATATCAGCCACTGTTATCAAAAGTTAATTTTCTAGACTAAATATTCATTTGGATCATTAGAGCTATTAAATCCTGTGTCAGGTTTTAAGGAGCTGGCTGTGCCTGAGTGCTAGAAGGAGCCTGAAAAGAATCATATCCTGTCAAGATAAATGATTGAACTGTTCAATGAACTCTTTGACTGGCATTGGTTCCAGTCATGCCAGCTGAAGCTCAATTCCTCTTTGTCTGTGTGGTCTTGTTTTCACCTTGCCTGTGGGGTGAAAGCAGTTTGATGTGACCCCCTCGCAGACACAGGCATGAGCCTAACCTCTATTTACACCCTGTCATAATGGGGAGCTGGCAAACACTGCTGCTTGCTGCTGCTCTCCTCCTTTTCCCTGCTTTTTTTTTTGTCAAATAGTTAGAAGTTTTGCATTCTAATAATAACTTAATTAGCATAGTAGGCTTATAACATCTTGTTTATGTTGTCTACTCTATTTTGAACAGAAAGAAGCAAAGAAAATATGCTCTTTTGTATAGCTCAAGTACTGCCTTAGGGACTGCATATGATGTGGAGCAATAAGGTAACCAGATAATGTATGTAGAATTTTGTCCTTTTGAAATTAAAATTTGAGATGTGAACTAATTCCATGGTGTACAAAGCCTGAGGCTCACATTCTGATTTGAAAGTTGGTGTATGACACTTGATACCTGATTTATTTTTTGGCTTTCAGCAAACCTCCTAACAAGCTGAGTTTGTTGATAGTGCTGTATGTTTGCATTGACTCTAAACTCATTTATTTTCTATAACAGTAAAACTATTGTTCAGCTCTTTTTCTTTATGGCCAGGCTTTCTGTGTCACCTACTGCCTCCTTCTTCCTCCCTCCCTTTCCCTCTGGTTCACCGATTGTTTCTTGGGCCAGACTTAGAATGTCAACACAGCCAAGTACCCCAAGATCTCCCTGCCCTATGCTCTCACAGTGACTGACCTGGAGCACTGGGGATCCCATAGAATTCAAAGGAAACATACATGTGCCCTGGGAAATAAAAGGGAGGAAAAACTTGCTAGGGAATCTTCTGGAAAATAACTGTGGATTTCAGGATTTTCAGGTGAAGTGAGACACTACAGGTCCACTTGAAAGTGTTGTTGCATTATTGTGGGGCAGGGCCCTGGTTTACTCTACAGTGACTACCTCCTGACAGTGATTTATCACCATAATATGTAAAAAGTTTGTGACCTACAGCAGTGACTGATAGCTCACCTAGAATTCACAAAAGGGAAGAAAAGAAGCCTTATTTAAAACTACAAAGGAAAGAAATGATTCTAAAAAGAAAGGGAGGAAGGAAGGAAAAATGTGCTGATGGATCTCCTTTGCATTTTGAGGGATCATTTCTATCTCTACAAGGAGATAAGTTATAAATAGAACAACGAATATATACCATTCTTTTATGACTACATTAAAGGGAAACAAGATGCAAATGAGATGGAACAACTTGTGGAGACAGCTAGAAACCTATCGCATAATGTATGCAAATATAATGTTAGGAAATAAGAAGTCCCTTTATAAATAATGGAAAAATAAAATAGAAGATACTTTTAATGTATTCAATCTATAATTCAGATTGTTAAATTGTTTTGAATGTAAATCCTGATCTGAGGAAAGAGAGCAGGGACAAGTTATGTTCGTCCTCTTGAGCAATTATACATGTGTCCCTACCAGAGGGGAGATCTGATGACAGTCGAGTCACAGCACTGCTGCTGCTATGCAGGTTGAAGAAAGCCCCTAAATTTGAGGCTGTGGAGAAGACACTAAATGAAATTGTCTGAAAGGATAAAAATCATTGTCCTCTCAGGATGCTGATGGAAATGGAGGAGATGTGTGGGAGGAGTCTCTGGTAATTCTCAGAAGGAGCCTTAGCACCTCCTTCCCCACATGCCCAATCTCTGCCCTCCAGGTCCAGGAGATGGGGAGTGATTTAGATGATCATGTGTCTGACCACTGAGACCAGCAGAAGGTCTCTCTTTGTATCTCTTCTTACACTGTAACACCTAAGAGAGCAAAACTTTTCTCCCTTGTCTTCCTTCGTCCTGTTTGCATTAATCCTGGAAGGTAAAAATATGCAAATTAGCCTATGGCTTTTAATCCCGTTTCAGACCTGCTGTCATGCAAGGTAGTAAGGTGTTGCATGCTCTGTAACACTTCACTTGTTGGGTCCAAAGATTGCTTCTGCTACCATGAGTCATTAATGAGAGTGAGCTGTGGGAAAGTGGCACTTCTGCTGTGCCAAAGCTGTCCTGTGCCACTAGTCCTGAGCGACTCAAACATGCTATGAGGGACACCTGGAGTCAGCTGGGGATGGGTGTACGTGTAGCAGAGCTAGTTAGACACCTCCAGAAAATGTTCTCTTTTCCTGTGAGATGATACCTAGTTACAGAAAAGACTGTTTTCAGGAAAGAACAAATTCTTGAAACTGCATATTTCAACGTTTTCTAGATGAAATTTTTCTTTTTCTGCTTTGGCACACTCGAAATTGTCAAAAGAAAACATTCCAGATGGACTTCCCCTTCTTTCTCCCCATATGGCTATTGATTTGCAAACTTTTTCAGGATTTTGGCTTTTTGTTCCATTGAGAAAAGGAAGGGTTTGGATCCTCAGATTGGCAGTGGGGAGGAAGGCTGCCCAGTGTGGCTCTCACACCCCATGGTGTGGTTGTAAGGATTCATGCACATCAGCAAGGCAAAGCCTTGCAGTGTGATACCCTGGCTGCCTTCTGGTCTCCAAGTGGGGCTCCAGCATGGAGCAGCAGCTCATGGCAGAGAAGTTCCATGCTAAAACCCTTTCTCAGAGCAGCTTTGGGTGCACAGCAAAGCTTTTTTACTTGTGCTTTCCTCAGTGGCTCGGGGTTTGTCCCTTACATTGTGATGAGCTTCGTGCATCCAGGGGCTGCTTGGTTTTGGCGTAAGCCATGAACTTAGAGCACCAATTGCATTAATTGCTTTCACGCCAGCATATTTCCATTGTAGCTGCCATTATAGTTGTGTAATGTTTCTTCTCTCTCTTCTTTCATGGCTTTCTTTGCCTTGACAGGCTCAGTCAGATTCCCTCATTCACATCTGCTAATGTGAGGGCTGAATAGAATAAATCTATGCAATGATGGCTTCAGAAAAGATGGGAGGAGGATGGTGGAAGGAGAGCTGTAATAATCTCAAAAAATAATTTCTACTTAATAAGTGCAATTTCAGAAAACTATTTCAGTTAGTTTATCTCAAGCAAGATTCTTGTGGTGTGAGTAGTAACAGGGCCCCTAATCCAAAAGTCTTATTGCTCCCCTGTTCCTTTTTTTCTCAGCTTAAAAGTCACCCAAGCGAAGGAATAGACAATGCACAGATTACTTTATTTGGCTTCGTCAGGTTTGCCAGGGGAGGAGAATGCTGCCAAGCTCCCCAAGACAAGCTATGCTGGGTGCTTGCCCTTGTGCCAGTGTGAAGACAAAAAAAAATCAGGAGCCTTGAAAAGAAGCTGGTGCAGCACATGGCTCTTTCCCACTCCTCACAAATGATGGCTGTTGTGCTCGTTAACCTCTTCTGGGGCTCAGTCAGTTCATGCTGTGCAGCAGCGGAGAGCTGAATGAAATGAAAGGCTCCCAGGACCCATAGAAACGCCATAACTCCTTCATTCCCAACACGCAGGCGAAGGCCACCTTCCCTGTGGAATACCAAGTGCCTCTCATCAAACTCTTAATAAGTCAATCCTGGCTCCATGTGGCGGTGACAGCTCAGATTCCTGCACAGGCGCGTGGGGCCAAGCCCAGCTCCTGATTTACCCCACTGGCTTTGGCAAGACACCTCAGGCTCGTGCTTGGCTTCGCTCTGCCCGCACGCTCAAACGAGTCTGAGCCTTCTGCAGACACGGGTTTGGCTTAGTTAAACCAGCCCTGTCTCTGTGCAAAGCCTAGTCTTGCTCAGATCCTTAGCAGGGATCTAAAAGGAGACATGTAATGAGCTTTTAGCTTATAAGATCATTAAATAACTCCATAACATCCCTCATAAAAAAATGTCTTTTTTATCCAAGTGGCTACAGTTCTGATAAATAAAAGAGAATCTCTTCTTTGTGCTTATAAATGAACAAAGGAGACTGTACAGGCTGATCCAAGGCCCACAGAAATGAAAGGAAAACCAAAGACTTCAAGGCACTTCAAATGTAGGCTCTTCTAACTAGTAGCCTTTGATTTTAAGGATTTTTATCTCAAACTGAAGAGGACAAAGCTGCTGTTTAAAAGGAACTATGAGCAGTTGAAGGGCATGATAAACTCCCATCCGAGTCTGTGTGCTGCAAACAGACTAAGATATGAGCTCTGATATTTAAAACAAAAGGGCAGAAAATTTGAAACAAAGCCTAGAGCTAATTAGGAAAACCTCAGAAAACATACCAAGAAAAAATAAAAAGCCGTGGCAATTTGAATGATACAGGGAAAGCACATTGTACCATAACTGAATTTTTTCCTTTAACATTTTTCACCTGAGTTTATATATCAAAGGGCAAAGTATGCAGAAAAAAAAAAAAAGGGAAGAAAACACCATTGCATCAAAACCTATGTTAAAACATCAAATACATTTAATGGTGTAGTATTAATGTATTTCCTTGGACCTCAAATTACAATATCATCCAGTGCTTCTTAGGTGTCAGTGAGTGCAGGATGAAGAGCTGCTTTCCATGTCTTGTGATTCTGTTGCCTTTCTGGGTGAGGAATTATTGCTGGAATCACCCTTTTCTTTTTTTACCCACCCCAGGTCCAAATCACCATTGATTCACTGAATTTTTGGATGGTGAGTTTTTGGATGGTGCTCCTTCTGTTGAGTCAGTGGATGCCTCGTTTTGCTGTCAGACGCTGAAGGATCTGTTCCCCTGATTCCTTGGTCAAGCTGAGAAAGCTTTCTAGGCTCACCATGCAGTGAAAAAATAACCAGATCAGGAGCTTATATAATAGCAATTTTCAGTTTGAAAACTACATAAAAAGTGTTTTTTTAATAATCCTGTATATCTTTAAAGGAAATAGCATCAGAAAGTTTATAGCTTGTCTGACTTAACCTTAGGGAGAAGCATGTAATTGAATTTACTTTTGTTTCATTTCAATTTAAATCCATGAATGTCTGTGTGCTGGTCTTATGCTTGGTATGTAAAAACCAGAAAGCAAAGCCTAGTTAAGAGAAGCAACAGCAAAATGGTATGAGTGTTTCCAAGGGATGAAAAGTGTGTGGTCTTCATTCAGATTTCAAACTGGTTTGACCCCATGTCATCCTATTGGCTTTAGTTATTGTCCTGATTTATGTTAGCACAGACAAGAGCAGGATTAGATATAAATGTGGTAGTCCATTGTTTAGATCAAACATGTTTGTTTTTCACAGCAGCATTCAGAGAAGTTGACTAGAATGAAATAATTTTTAAAATATATTTTTTTAGGAAAAAAATGTCTGAACCCATCTGTATGCTCATTTTATGTAAAATTAGAATTAGATATTGAAACATTAAAAGACTCCATAGTCCGAGATCATTAGCAAAGCGCTCTTAGACATATTTCTATCCTGTTTTTCAGTAATTAATACACATGAAAAGATGAAGTTTTTAAATTAACTACAAATTTTATCATCTGCTGATTCTGAGATTATACTTTCAGGGAGATGTACCAAATTAACGTAAAAATTATTTTAAAAGTGCTGTTTGCCTTTTCATGTGTACCTCACTTACCAGAACATTGCACTGTTACTAAGGTTCACCTGAGCATGCATATTCTTATAATGAGAAGCTCTTCAGAAAAGAGAGTAATTGCTTGTGAGCTGAACATAAGATAAGGCTGGCTTAACTTGGCTGACTTTTTGAGTTTTAATATAGTTAAGGAAAAGATGTCTTCACTTGTGTACCACCCCATGGCCACTGGGACAAGGTAGAGCCTGCTGAGTGTAGAATATGGCCCTTATTTAAAAGTCTAATATGGCTTAAAGTTAGAAAGCAATAAGAATAATACATATAATGTATTCTTAACCTGAGCTGGTGAAACTTGGTGAACCAGCAGCAGGGATTGGAGAGCACTCAGGTGTATGGGACACTGGATAACAAGAAGAGCCCAATGGAGCATGGCAGCATGGCAGGAATATGCTGGAGCATGAAGACAGGCATGAAATCCATGGAAAAGAGATCTCTTTAAAAGGCAGGTGGGGGTAGATAAATATCAGGTATAGATTGGATACCAGAAAAAATTTCTTCATTGAAAGGCTTGTCTTTGGAACGGGCTGCCCAGGGAAGTGGAGGAGTCACCAACCCTGGAGGTATGTTAAAGATGTGTAGATGGTGGAGTTTAGGGACATGGTTTAGTGGCAAACTTGGCAGTGCTTGGCATGTTTGGACTTGGCATACTTGGCAGTTTATGGTTTGAATTGATGATCCTAAAGGTCTTTTCCAACCTCTATGATTCTATGACTATATATTGGCTTGAGGCTATATTTTGTGACCTTCAACTTTTGATGTGATCCCAATAAACAAAGCTTTGTGGAGCCTTCCTCTCAGAATGATGTGAGACAGAGATGAAAGGAAGTTATCGGCTTTGTGCTATCTCTTTCCCATAAAATGTAATTGGAGAAATTGAACATGATACTGTGTTGAAGATACAGCTTGTCAGATAATTGTGCCTCTGGGATTTATACTTCTGTTCCTAATTTTGTGTAAGCTGTTTTAAAATGCCACATCAAATTATGCTGAGAACATAAACATTGTGAAAAAGATGTTTAAGAGTTAAGAAACACTGCAACTGAATCACCTTCAGCAATCTCCTGCAAGATATATGTTATGATACAGCTTTTAATTGAAGAATGACACTCAGGTTTGCAAAAGAGTCCCACTGAAAGGTGAACAGACCATTTTAAAAAAGCTTTTTAAGAACACTTGTAATTTTGTTTGGTTTTGCTTTTTTAAAAATAAATAGGTGGACTAGAAACCATGCTCCTATGATATTTAGTGTGGCTAAACTCTGATGCAGCAGTGTGAATGCTCCTCTGGGCATACAGTGGAGCTGCCTCTTAACCTGCTGCAGTGTTACTATTGCCATGTAGCTGTAGCACTGTGCTCTCAGCATGACAGAAAAAATGATCATTTATCCAGATTCTTTGTGAACTTTGGAGCTTGTATGGTGCTTTGTGCTGCTGAAGCCTGGGTGGTTTTAGTGCCTGAAGTAGCACGTTAGCATCAAACTCCGTGGTGACCTGCAAGCACTGCCTGCAGGGTAAAGGCAGCCTCACTGTCAATCACTGAACTTGAACTTCGTGTTCATAATGAAGTTTCCTAGAGATGATTCCCTCTCTGGCTTAAGAATTGCATGTACAGAAGGATAGCCTCTAGCTCTACCTCCCATTACTGTAGGAGGAAAATAGATGGGTGTTCTGGTATTTTGGAGTTCCTTGAGGATGCAGTTTTTTGGGAAAAAATAAAAAGGTAGATGTTACAAAGATTGTGTGCCTTAGTGTTAGGAATCAGACTGATTAATACAGAGCTTCTTCAGGCAGAGTCATGTTCCCAAACACCACAATGTGCCAGAAAGAAAAGCAATGAGGAGAATAGCAGATAAATGCTCTGCCAGTGGTGAAATTCTCCAAAGTATGTGAAGCCTTAAATGGGGCACCATTTTGTGCTTGTGAGCAGTGTGGGCTTGTAAAAGATGGCTGCACAAAAAGTCTCATTATTTCTGTAGGTGATAGTTCCATATTCTGGCATGTTTCAGTTAAATCTGGCAGGGCAGACTTGGTGTGAAACTGTGCTGAGGAATGTCACACTAAATCTGTATCAGAAACCAAAATGAAAGATGAAGCATTTTTGAGTGGGCTGAAGTTATGCCTTTCATCATTGTGAGAGGCAGCTAATTTTTTGAGGGTTGGTTCATGACTGCATCTCAGAGCTGAACACCTCACAAAGTTGAGCAATTCAGAAATAATGCCAAACAGCATAGCTAGACTTTGCCAATCCAATAATTATCCTTTTCAGGATGAAATTTATATTAAAGGATCAACAGTTCCTTGAAACATGGTTGTGTTGGATTTGCAGTCAGAACATCAAGAGAGCTGAGACTGAAGCCATTAGAAAAGGTAGAGGTTTAATCAGAGCTCCCTCTGATTGAAAGAAGATTGAAAATACCTATTGTCTGCTTCCTTGCTGCATGATTCCCAAAACAATGTGGTGAGCAGTGTCTCTTATAAAAAGAGAATTACTGGGTTATGTGTGCTAATTGGGGTTCTGATAGACATTGTCTACTGATTTGTCTATCAGCCTCCTGATTAACATTCATATTTCTCCGTGAAGAAAAGCACTGAAAGATAGCTTGAGTCTTTTTTTCCTGCTGTCAGCTGGCTGAGCAAAGAGAGGAAACCCTTGCTATGGGTGCCTGCCTGGCTCCTGGGTGTTTCCATGTTTGAATTTCCTGCTTGTGACAACATAATGTGATTTGTCTTTTTTTTGCCATGTTTACAAACTTTTCCATTATCTGAGGAATCAAGCACAATACTCATCTATGGCTGCTTGTGATGAGTTATTAATCTCAGGGCAGTCTGACAGAAAGTTGTTCCAGGCATTGTCATGGACAGTAAAAAAAGCAAATCCAGCCTACAGATTTTAGAAGATGATGAATTTAAATACAAAGCAATTATTTACGAAGACAAATACTAGTGTAGGGTTGCCCATCACCAGCTTTGTATTGATCATTGATGCCAAAGTGCTAAGATACACTCCTTGCCCTCTTTGGTAACAGAGATTATGAGAGTTTATTTTTAGTAGTAAGAGGAAAGGAAGAGGCATAGAAAAATATGGCCATTCTGTTTGTTTGTTTGTTTGTTATTTGTTTTTGGCAGTGCCACTTTAGAAGAACTGTTCCCCTTTAAATAAAAATTTCCCTTGCTGTCAGCTTATTTCTCTATATGATTTTAAATCTATCTTATAGTAAAGAAAAAGTAAATGGGGTTTTGTTAGCTCTATGGCATTTGTAGCAATGCAGGGAAGAAAAATAACCCATGCAATGAGCAAATGCAGGATAGGTGGAGGATACTTTAGAGCAGAATGATGCACAAATGAAGAGTAAAGTAATAAGAAAAACAAGTTAATGGAAGAGACAAAGACTCTGAAATTAAACCCTAGATAAACTATGCTAAAAAAATACCCCTGCAAGTTCAAATATCTCAATTATCTTATATTTGTGAAAGGTGCAGTGGGCAGTCAGTCATGTTTTCCATTTTCATTTTGTCTTTCTCGAAAAGGCTACCATTATTTTTCCCACTAGCATTGATCAATGCAATGGAAATCCTGTTTTCAAATAAGATAATTTATCAGAGGATTAAAAAAATGGAGGTTAGTTAAGGAAGCACTGTTATTGAATCTGTGACCATGGGAGGTAGGAGAACACGATAAAAACAGGCCATGTTAATAGACTGCAGTAACAAAATAACTCTTCTGTATTTAGCTGTCTCCAAGATACTTTAAACAAGACATACCATAAAGGGGGAAAAGCTGTTTATTGGTAAAGGTCAGTGTATATTTGCTATCCTGGTTTTGCTCTGCACCCAGGATGAAATGACTGTACACACAAGTCACTACAACCCATGCCAGGCTCTGGAACTGAAGTGCTGCAATTCAAGAGACTAAGAAAAAGAGCTTCTAGCTTCCTTTACCATGCCCATGCAGCCCTTCAGAACTGGTGTGTCAACATTAGACCTCTGGTTGCAATTTCTCCCATGCTCTCACCTGCATTTATATTCCTTCTCTGCAAATGGAGGGCAGGTGGTACTTGATCTTTGCTTAGAAGGAGGCAGACATCATCTCCTTCTCACTGGGTATCCATAACCTCTCTTTAGTTCCTGCTCCCCTACCCTGAGCAGTGACTGTGATTCTTAAAGCCACTGAGAAATGTGGAAGTCCTAAATCTCAGAGAAATATCTGAAATTTGCATTTGCTAAAAATGCTTTTGTTTGTTTTGAAATGGTACATAGGCCATAAGAGACATGTTTGTATCAGCTCTATCCTTACATCTCCAGAGATTATTATCACAGGCATTGTAGAGCAGCTGGGCTCCATTTACACCTTTTCTCCTAGAGAAAGACAGGAGATGATATCAAGTGAATCTACAGAGTTCTGGGGCACACTGAATGTTACGATTGGATACATTAAAACATTGATATTGCAGTCTCATCCATTCTCTCTCACATATGCATACAAGAAATACTGAATTGGGATTGCATGTTCTCACCCAAAACAGTGAGTTAAGACATGTGTATTGAAAAAATCGAGGAGCTGGCTGACAGCATGAAACATCAGACCCACATAGCAAACACAGTGTATTTGTCAGTTCACAATAAATCATCTCATTCTCATGAAACAGACAGCATAGAGCATGTTAGTCTACATGAACATCCAATTTGCCTACTTGTAATGAAAATGCTGTTTTGTGGGAATGCTGCTGCAGTGTTTTACATGCCCTTTTGCTCACATGCACACGTTATATGAAAGGATGCTCTTTTCATAACTGAAAAATATCACTGCAGAATAGGGAGTTTTATTAAAAGTGTGTCTCCTGCTGACAGTTTACATATTTTGACAAGCTCTTGGAGAGCAGCAATAATCAGCTTGAGGCCACGCTGTGTATGGCCTCAGTGATGCATGGCAGGAGCACGGAGACCCAGCTCCACATCCCGCCCGTACTCACCCCCGGTGTGCTGGAGTGGAATTCCAAGGGCAGCTCTGCATTCATTATCACCTAATTATCTGCCTCAACGTCTTTCAAAGTCATTTTTCCTCACGACTAAACTTGGGCAAAATATTTTTATTTACCTGTGCTGGCAGATTTTCATATGTGAAAGAGTTTCATATCATCTCAGTTTGCATTGCCTCAGCTGGAGCTCGTGGCTCCGGTCAGAGCAGAGGCAGCCCTGGTGTATCAGACTAAAGTCATCTGGGGACACAAGGTTGCTCTGCTTTCTGCTTGTCAGCCATAGGTAATTTTGCAAAAAGGGGAATAAGTTCCAGGCTCCTCTCTCCATAACCTGGTACAACTTGAACCATCACTTGCATAAAATTAATTCTCTTTTTTTCTCCCCTCTCAAAAATTAATTATAGCAATTATAATCCTTGGCCACAGAGTAAAGGCAGTAAGAGGGTGACAGCACAGATCTATCACAAGGAGCAGTAGGCTGGCTTCTACATGGACAAGCTGTTATTTTTCCAGTGCTTAATTTTTAGAAACTAAACTGTTAAAAGAAGGCCTTTTTTATTATGTGCTTTATCTATTCCTTACAGATGGATCCTTTGAGTGTAAATGAGAATAAACACCACAGTGTTTTTGTGTTGTGGTGGTGGGAAAAAAAATTGTTGCATTTAATGGATTTATTAGTGATTTTATAGATAATTGTATGGAACTTCTAAGCAACAAACTTACAAGACATGGTAGCGGAGGGGATGGAATCAGTTTTGAGAACAAGGATAGCCTATCCCACACAGAGTTGCACAGACTGTAGCTGTGATCAATGGGATTAAAAAAAAAAAAGAAAATTATTGTGACCTGTAGTTTCAGAACTGCTGCCTCTACCATAGTGGCATATTTTGGCTTTTAGATGTTGCTCAGTTGCATCTATGTGTGAACACATCTATGGACCCATTCTGGTAAATTCCACAGTAGAGCAAACAAGGGTCTAACCTACATATCATTGATATCTGCTAGAAACCAGCTAAAGATGTGAAATGGCCAAATATATCCCTGAAACATTTTGTTCAGAGGGTTTGCTTGGAAACCATAAATAACCATAATGGTTATTTAACCATATTTAACCATAATAACCAAATGGGTGGCAGAAGCCAATAGTGGAGACTGTTGAACATGGATAGAAAAAAAATTTCTCCCCTCTAGATACTGACCACTACAACATGGTGTATAGTATCCATGATCTTCATATATTTTAAGAAGGACTTTTTGAAATCTATGCTCATTCAGGCTCCAATTAATAGAGGAATGAAGGATATACTGTTGCTAGTCCCTGATTATCTCTAGAGATCTCACTAAAATTTGCTACCTGGCATTGCATGCATAGAATATGGCTTTTGGATGATGGGGGTCAGGAAAAAATGATTACATAAAATGGTGATATCTATAGGCAATCCCAAATGAAAGGACTTCCTGCAAACCTGTGTGACTACATGACCTCCACAAGAAAAGCTTTCTTTTCCTTTGATGAAAAGGAACTCCAGTTTAGAGATAAACTTTCTGCCTGTGGCTTTAGCCCAGGTTGCTTCTGGTCAGATCCAGTGCTCAGCACATTTTCTTAAATGGAAGAGTCTTACTCCTCATGGCTAGAGAGGTTTGACAAAATACCCTGCCAAAACCTCCCTTCAGGCTTTACCATGTTTTTCATTTGTCCTTCCCCTTGGTGCTATATCTAAATCTGTCTGGGGTGGCTCCCTGCTGTGACTCAGGGAGACAGGCTACTCTTTCCAGTCTACACTGCTGAAACTTTCACCCAGGCCTTCACTTGCAGATTAACTTCTGTAACTTCCTGAACACCTGTTCCATCCAGTGTACCTGCTTAGGTGTTCCTTTTGCATCACATAGATAACAGCACTATCATGCTGGAGTAATTTCTCCAATTTTCTCCATATTTAATATCCTGATTTTGTTTCTTATTTTTGTTTTGTCTTCTGCAACATCCCTATTTCATGTATTTTTGCTACTTTTCAAAAACACCTTATGTCCCCTCCATTTTATTCAATGAAGACGAATGGTTTATCCATCCCCAGCTACACTTTATCTACTACTGCTGCTGCTGATTTTTCTAGGTCAGGACACAACCTTTTCTTTGTTGAAAATACTAGCTGGGAGCAAATGATCATCAATTCATATGGGTGACAACCTCCACACATCTGGCTGGAGAAACTAAGAAATCTTACTGATGTTACCTGCGTCTGTTTCTGTTGGCCATGTCAGTATTCCTTTTTTAAGGCATTCTGCTTTACGTAATACAAACTTCTTTGGATCAGTTGTCCTTCTTTTCAGAAATTGTCTGATAATAGTGTCCAAGGCATCACATGGGCCCTTGAATTCTAATTTAGCATAAACAATGAAACTCCTGATAAAGGTGAATAAGTCTCTACATTTTCAGAAGGAAATATGGGATAATTCCTGTTTTGTAGTTGGTGCTATCAGCAGGATGTCCTACTGAGCCTGGTGACAAGAGACAATGTGTACAAACTGAAGCACATGGAATTCCATCTGAACACAAGGAGGTACTTGTTGTTGTTGTTGGGGAGAGGCTGTGGAGTTTTGTCTGTGAAGATACTCAGCCCCATCTGGACACATTGCTGAGGAACCTGCTTAAGCAGGAGGTTGAACCAGGTGTTCTAAGAAGGTCCCTTCCAGCTTTGATTTGGGAATTTTGTGATGACTTAAGGTTTAAACAGTGAATCTTTGTTTATGTTATCTTATGCATGTCACTTTCATTCCATACACTGCTGGTTTTCCTCAAGGTGCCAGGGTCTGCTAACTTATTCACAGAAACATCCACAGAAATGTTCACTTTGTTCCTCTTGTACAGGCTAGGTCTTGATGTTCTGAATTCCAAGGTTCAGACTGGAAAAGATGCTCAGGATATCACGTCCTACTAGATGGAATTGTCTAAATGCCTTACTGGAGCTGTGCATAAGGAATAACAGAAACCCTTTATTCATATAAACCACAAGGTTTCTTTACTTTTCTTGTTCTGATGCTTTGCATCTTGAATTGTAAACAGTTAATTAATTGAAATACTCTTTCTGGGAAAAAATGGGAAAACAAGCTAGCACTGGAGATACAAACAACTTCCTCAATAGTTTGGCTAAGGAGACTACAAAAGTTTTACTTTAGACAACATCGTGAGATATGTGCTTGACCTTTGTTTCTCAGTATTAGTTATCCATATATTGATTTTAGTTTTCCTAGAAGTGATTCTTTCAATTTCTTCCACATTTATTTATAATTGATGCAGCAACCTTTTATTGGCTTAGAAATATACACTTTCAAATGCAAGTGAAATCCAGAATTCAAATACTCCATACTCCTCCCGTGAGGATTGCTCTGAACTATATGGTAGTTAAAAGAATAATAATATTCTGAGAAAAAAATATCTCATCTTTAGGAGTCTGGTTTCTTCTTATTGATTCATGCAAGCAGTGAGGTCTAATTGTTGCTTATATCTGCTTGGTTATAGCTTTGGAAAGAATGACATCATCCAAATTCAGTTTTTTGTGATGAATGTTGCTTCTAGGTTTTCGTCTGAGAAATCTGCTCCCTGAGGAGTGATTTGTAAAGAGGAAAACTCTGCAGGGCTACGAGTTTAACTTGGCTTCTCTTGCACTCCTGTTTATAAAACCCTCATCACTGCCTGGACCTTCTATTTGGGGCTAGAAAAGTTAAAAAAATGGCTACTGAGAAACTCAGCAGACTGCCAAGATTTGCCAAGGGTTTTGTCCATTTGTTTATGAGGCAGTAGAGTGTGACATTGTCCTAAAATACTGTTGTTGACTTAGAAGTGTAACTCCACGTGGATCTTCAGTGATTCCAATGGGGGAGGAACCTCAGCCTGCTCTTGGGAGGTTTGAAACCAAATGCCTGAACATGGTGAGCATTGGGGCTGGCTGTGATGCAGCTGTAAAACACGGAGAGCGGGCAGTGCTTTGGCAATGGTGCCAAAAAAAAAGCAGATGCAAGGTCTTGTGAGAGGATGATGAGTGTGTAGGTGCAAACATGCACATATATATATGTACATGAATCTCCTTGTATGGATACATAACCTCCCCACAGTCAGTGCAGTTGTACACAGCACAGAACAGTGTGCTCATGCAGCTGGAGCAGAGGTGCCCCCATGGCCAGTGCAGGGAGGAGCAGGAGGTAGCCCCACCCTCACGCACCTGCCAAAGCCAAGGGTACCACGCCTGCAACATTTTAGCTCCTCTGACAGTTTCTGAGGGGTTGGTTAAGTGCTTTAATACTGCCCAGTCTGGGGTCCAGGGAGCTGTAATTTATCTGCTTATTAAGTGGCTGGTGTTTAACATCAAATATGTCCAAAATTATCAAAAAATCAAATAGTTTTGGGTCCGATGCACAGACTCAACACCTTATTTCATTTGTTACTGTACAACATCTGAGGGTTTTTCGTTCTTTTCCTCCCTTACATTAAACC